>JARFJB010001390.1:1267500-1450000 GCA_036346205.1 Vesta saturnalis | reverse complement strand
TGCAGAGGTCGCATTTATATACAGCTTGTCTGAATATACTAACGTGACCTTGTGTAGCCCAAGTAGTGGCAGCTATGTTCGAGCTCTTTAAGGGCTGCTTCGTATATTCCAGATGAGTCCGAATTTTAAACATCGATTTATTTGCAAATTATTACTTTAAGAATAAATAAAATAAATTCAAGACTTTTTTAAGAAAGAAATGTCCAAAAATTAAACTATTGGAATGTAAATTGTTAATTGTTAGTTTGAACTGTTCCTTTGTAATTGTGGGATGTAATAAAATTTAGATAACAATCAGTTTGAAACCAGTTAGTGTAGAAATAATATAAAAATGTTGAAAATTCCATACATTCAAAGATATGTTCTACCTGCGTAAGACAATTAAAAAAAATACCTTCTTCTAATGCTTAAATTATTTCAATTGGGGGAATATTTAATTATTCACAAAACTAATATACAAAATAGGAAACTAGTATAAGATTTTTAGTATTATTTTTTTCCAGTTTGAACTGCAGAAGAACAAACAATATTCAATATTAAACTACTTCTTCATTTACATGTTTCTACGTAAGTGCTACATTTTATATTGTAATTGTAAAGATTTCAACTTTAATGTTGAAATTCAGCGTACTTTCTTAACATTAAATTTTGCGTGAATTACTTATTGTATGTACCCAACCATATTTGGCTGTTAGGTTAAAATAATGTGTGATTTATGTTCAATTAAGTATTTGCACTAATTACAACGATATATTTACAATTAATGTTATCCGCGGATTCGTCAACTAATTGATCTGGTATTGTTAACACAGAGTTTATTTAAAATTGCATTAAATAGTATTACAACTTAAACATAAACATTTACCCAGTTTACTGTATCTAAAAATCGCCCTTTTAATTTAAATGTGATACACTTTTTTCTCGCCCATAATGTCTAAAGTCGTCCTTGTATGTTTATATTTAAAATTTTCTTGTTACGGTTCTATACGAGTTCATGTTTTATAACAATTTCTTGGTATATTCTAAAAACATTTTTAAATTTTTATAAAATATTTAAGTACAGTCCTGATTTTAAAACACTGTTTAACAATTGAAATGCATTGGATTATATAGCGCCCAAGCGTTTATGTGTCGAATACGAAGTCTCCACTCGTAGGAGATCAAATAGTGTTGGATGACACTCCTAACCAAGCCGACCCCGAGAGCCGTAATCTACAATTATGCCCATGGTACATACAATGTTTTATTTTATTTTGCACCATGAAACTGGACAAAATATTAAAAAGATTCAGTATTTTCGGCAAGTGTTTAAATACAAATGCAGTGAAATAAAGTCGACAGTAGGCTAATTTGTTGTTACTAAGATACTGTGATATTGCTAAATTGTTGCTAAGGTACTGTTTGTTTGTAAATAATTTATTCTAAATGGAAGGTGAAAACGCAAAAACTTATTCACAAGAAATTTTAGATGAATTTGAAATAAGATTTATTACTATTATTTTTATTATTAAATGTTGTATAGTAAGGTTGTTGTTTCAATTATTCTTTCAACTTACGTGACATATCATGTCATGTGTTTGCTGTCAATCATGCTGCTTAGCAACAATGACATTTCCGTGCTATAAAGACCACATTACGCCCGCATTTGGGGGCCAGTAAAAAAAAAAATTATGGTGGCAAAATAAAATAAAAAACATTTATAATACTTTAATAAAATATTATATTATTTATAACAAGTAAATGTTCTTTATTTTTGAATTTCATTTCAATATTATAATATTATTATAATAGTACATTATATCCGTGGGCGCTAGCGCACTATATACTGTTTTTTATGTACCATGTCAGAGGATTCAAACGTGGACTTTTCGATCCTGGGAACAAAAAAATTCTTAAGGGCGTTTGCCAAGACCGTTTACTTGCTCCGAGGAACGAATAATTCCTCTTTTATCCGCTTGTAAGGTCCATAAACATAATTAACAAATTAACATAATATCGCTGAAATGCTGACTTTCAACTGCTCGTAGCATAAAAAAATATAGAGTTTAGAGCTTTGTGCCCGTGGAGACTTTTGATTAGTGAGTCAAAATTTATAAATTTAGTACGGGGTCCTTTTAACGGGTGAAAATTAAATTGTCAGACTTGTAACAATTTTAAGGTGATTCACTATTTTAAAAGTTTAAACGCACCATCAATTGTTTAGCAAAGTTCATAGGTTCAACACTTTAATTTACAAAAGAAATTATTTAATCTCATTTTGATCATGAAACTCACTGAATGTTATATTGAAATGCTAATTATACATTGTATTTTATTGTATGGGTGATTATATTTTGCACAAAATGTAATAAATTGTACGTATTTAACCTTCACTGCCTATAAACATTGATGAAATATAATGGAATTTAAAATGTATGAACGGAGACTCATGTAATAAATTCAATAGTAAAAGAAAAGTATTAAACCATTCTATTTTACAACACTTTTGTTTTTCACTACTGGCATTTATAGACATAAATAAAGCAATTAAGGTACTATTGTAACACAATTATCAAAACAACTATAAAAAGCAAAAAATGCGTGTTATTACTGATTACAGGATTATTAAATGATGTAAGAAACAGGTAATAATAAGAAAACCAGACTAAAGTAAGAACTATTAAGAAAGTACTCCATTTAATCATGTAGCAATTCGACGTTATTTATACATTTACATAAATAAATGAATTAGCTATAAATTATATTTAGACGCAAATTAAAAATAAGTGTTAAAGTGTAATTAAGGAATATGTAATACACATGTCATAAGATATACTCTTTCTTAAATGTATTGACGTTATTAAATTTAATAAAAGCATTTTACAATGAATTTCTAATCCTCCCGAAATTTCAAATTAATGCGTGTTTATTATCTGGATCAGACGGGAATAAACGCAAGAAATAAGGTTTTAAAATGCGGGCTAGGACAGTAGGGCGCGGCCAGTAGGGTCGGCCGAAATACCACGGTTTGTCCGTTTCGTCCAATAGTATCATCGTTAAATTCCCCCACAAGTTATTTTTCAAAATTTTTTTGTGATATTCTAAAATACATTTTAGGCGATGACATTTTTTGACAACTCCTTGTCGGCTGATTTAGAGGCATAACCCAAATCTGCTTCACGATGATGTTGAACCAATTCTGCTTGTAATATATTTTTCCCTTCTGCCATTTTAATCTGCATAGCTAGTTTGTCGCAGGTTGAACATGTGTCTTTCTTTGACTTTTTTATTGTAATGTTGAGTTCATGACTTTCAGAATTAGTAGCCGCAACAGTCATGTTTAGATTACTTGAATTGAATTAATTTTTTCCTCTAAAATTAATTTTAATGTTTTTATGTCATTCACGTTATGATTTAATACCTCAAGAGCCTTCTTGCTAAATATTTTATGAGTTCTACTGAATTTATAAACGGCATCAGTGTAAACTGATCTCCATTATATCACTTAATTGTACCGTTTGCTAATTTAATTAATTCAGAAACGTCCATTGTCAATATTTTCAATTACTTTTATTTCAAGTACCAAACTATAATCAACTTCGTGAAATATATTTTCTGGAAATTTGTATTTAATAGACACAATATTAAAAAGTTTTTGTATATTTTCGAGTGTCTTTTAATAATTTGCCTATCCGCTGCATTTATTTAGCCCAGATTCCATAGGTAACTATGACGTCATATTGCTCTATTAGAAGATTTAAATCTTTATTTCAAATTTTTGGATTGTTGCTAACATCACTTTATTAAAGTTTGTTTGAGATTTTTACAAATTCTTCCTTCAATTTATCGTATTTTTTATTCCACATCAGATTTTCAGCGTTTCACAAAATATTAGTATAATCTCATTCTTACTATGTTATAAAATACACATTCAATTAAAAATACACTAAAATTAATAATTAACCTAACATTACCTTATATCTTAATTTTCTTTGTATTCCTTTTTTTACGTATTAATAATCGCATACGTATCCATTTATTGTTCGCTGACATCATCAAACTGTAACTGTTAACTTATATCTCTTCTTTAGTGACTTTCTATGATTTCGCACAGTAAACGTGTAATGATCCTGCGAATTCTTAACATAAATTTCCTATCCTATTAAATAATTCCTATCAAAATCTGTTTTCTATTTCCTTCCACAACTGATTTATCATTATTCATAAATGCTATCTGTTGCACACTTCTTCCCACTCTATACAAACCTGATCCATTCCGTCCCTTAACCCATATTAATAACGTAATTTGACCCTCATCATTTATGCATCCCGGCACGTTATTGTGTTCTATCTTCTTGGAGGTGTTTCGCCCCGAGAAGGGTACATAACGGTGCCTAGAGTAAGAAGTCCTTAATTTGACGATGGTTACGCCCCGAAAAGCTAAATATTTCTATACTCAGAACTATCCCTTATCGTTATAAGCATCTAATTCATAAAACAGTAAACATAGATCATTAATACCATCTTCTTTGAGGTAATACGCCCCGAGAAGGGCACTTAAGAGTTGTATAGGACGTGGTTAATTAGGCCGTGCTTACGCCCCGAATAATTACCTAGATCTACTACAATCTTCTTTAGCGATACCAACCCTCCAACCTTATCCGCCAGATTCGACTCCTAACAAGGTATGACTATTACACCAAAGCACAACCAGAATCCCCAGTGAATACATCTCTATTTACCCTGTTACCTGCATTCAATATCATTTCTACCTTTGCCCAATTTACATTTAAAGAACCAATAGTCATACACCAACCGCCAACCTCACCCCACTGTACACCTTCACCCTGTATACAAAATCCACTCCCCTTTTATACCGTGATTCATACAAAGGTACACTTAATAAAAACCGTAATAATTCCATTAATCATAATAAGAGCCTGTTAACGAATCAGCTGTTTCTTATCAAACAGAATCTTGTACATATTAACAAGAATCAATTCAATACTGCCTACAATTAATACCGCTATAATCTTGAACCCAAATTACACACACTTTATTACACTTCTATCGCATTTTCACGGTAATTAACATATTCATTAGAGAATTATTTAACGTGCTTGTAACACATCTGTCTAATTTTATACTTAAAAATACTGAATAAGTAGAGAAACGAACAGTGGCGTTCCGTATATCACCACAGCCAGGGAACACCAGAATCATTAAGTGTTTCATTTTTATTTATCCATTAAGTCCATTAAAGTTTATTTTATTTAATTATTATTGTTACTTTCTATATAGAGTAGATTATAGTTTTGTCATGTTGTGACCAAATAAATGTGTTAGAAGACAACTAAGTCTTATTCACAGATCAGCAACACACATTACGTCAAGGTAGTGAAATTGAGCTCTGTCGGAGATGAAGAAAATAGTAGGAAAAGAATATAATTTGTAAAATTGGAAAACCAGAAGCAATATAAAAGTAGCATCAACCAAGTGAGGCGTTTCAAATTTACAACTTCCGCTATTCTAAGGATTAAGATTAAACATGATATATAAAAAATTTTCTCACTTTCAACACTAACCGCATTTACAACCACTGTATTAGTAGCTTCTCAGATTGAATTCACACTTCTTTGCTTTCTGATGCACCATTCAATATTTCAAATATAATTGCTTCTATTTACGTGTACTGTATCTTCCAAAATCCTCTCGATCTGCAAAATTTGCCTTCTAGGATCGCATTGTCATGCCTCTTGGGGTTGCAATTGAATGAGTCTTTACGTTAATCATTATTATGTACCGTTTAGTCTAAAGTAATCTAATAATAATTCGAAAACTACTATTCTCATACTTATATCTATAAAAACTAGCTCGTTTCATTGCATCGTTTCGTGATGTACTTATTAAACTAAACCTACTATATGTTTAATACGTGCAATTAATTTTATTTCATTCTAAAGGTATCTATCTACGATTAAATTTATGAATAATGTTATAATAAGACTAATTATAAATAATGCTACTTACGTGCAACCGTGAGTTCAAATAGTGTAGGTGGAATAGGCCCGAACCGGAAGAGCGCGAAAATGCTTGTAATCATTAGTAATGTAATTTGTGTTTGTAATAATAAATAAACTTGCATTGATAACTTTTAAAAGTGAAAACTTGACCATTATATCGGTAGGAGTAAAAAATAAAACAATGTACGCCTCTGTCTTAAAAGGGGTTTATAATATATAGACCTGAAGTGAATGCGATAAAAGTTATTTTAACAGCAAATTTTTATTGTTAAGTGTAGTAATGTATCCTAAATGTAAACCTAAGTAATAATAACAGATTATCAGTATTCAACTGCAATGACTTATTAGTGGTTATCGTAAATGTACTAATAAAGACTTTAATCAGCCTTTCATGCGAGCGGTTGTTGATGTACCTATTAATAACATAAAACCAAATTGTGCTTTCTTATTAGACGTACAGGTAAAGCAAGTGGGATTTGAAGGTTAATTTGTTTCCTGCAGAGATAAAAGTATCGGTTCACCTAAAAGGTCGCACTTACATTTCAACGTAAGTTCCAAAATGAGATTCACTTAAGCTGTAAATGGTAAGTGACCAATTGAAAGTATATATTTTATTTAGTTGTTTCTTACGCTACCATTAGATAGAAGTTCACTAGGAAAAGGAAGATTCGCTCCAGAAACTGCTCCGGGGTCGTCATGATGATATCGCAGGGGGGTTTGCAGATCTGTTTTGTTTTTCTTTTATTATTTAATATCTTTTTCTCAAACCACTCCACATTGGGTATTATAATAAAACTAAATGTATAGAGAAGTTCTGCAGTGGACTGTATTGTAGGAGTAATTAAGTTCAAGTTCAAGTTCAACAAAGTTTATTTAAATTTTGAGAAATTAACAATTCAATACATATTACACTTAAAACTAAATATAATAATAAATGTGTATTGTGTTGTATTGGTGGTGCGCTGCTCAGGAATCTTCTTCCTCTTCAGCGCGTGGATTGCAAAGTTGTTGGGTTGTGGGTCGTGTGGATTACCTGTTGACAGTGTTGTGCTTTGCGTTGTTGGTCGTTCGTAAAAAAAAGATGAGTTTTGGAGGTGTGGTGATGTTGGAGTATGTTGTGTGGACTGTCCTGTTGTCGCTCGGTTGTGGCTGGTTGCTGTTGGCCTGCGTATCTGAAATAGATGAAAACATGTGTTAGTTTTGTGAAACATTATCGGTTTTAATAGAACAGAATAAATTGAATTGTCGATACTGTATACTTATCTGGGGCACCAGACTTCCCTCCGGACCTTTGTATGATTACCCGAAAAGAGAAACCATCTCTGAACTGTGCGTGAGGATCACTCCCCACTGGTCCATCGCAGTTTGCGACTGAACGAGCGCCGCTGCCACCTTACGGATGACAGGTAGGGCCTTCTCCATATCAAGACTTCCGAGGAGGCCCAATATGGCGTCGAACCCTAAGGCGGGTTGGGCAGGCGGGGTAACGACAGCGGCGGGAGCCGTTCTCGGTACTTCTGCCTTCTCAACCTTGCCTGCTGTCGCTCGGGCGTAACTGACGCCGGTCCGGGTTGAAGAAGGCACCGCCGTCGGCGGTGTCCTCTTCGGTCTTTGATGTCCTTCCGTTTTCTTCCGTTGCGGAGGTCGAGGGAACTTCGGGCATCCCCTGTAGCTGGCGGGGTGGTCCCCACCGCAGTTAACACACTTTGCCCGGTGGGTACGGTTTTTTGTGCATTCACTGCTGTGGTTATCGTCGGCGCAGTTGACACAGCGTTCTGCCGCCATGCAGCAACGCTGTGCGTGACGGAAACCTTGACACCGGTGACACCATCACCATCACGAGGGGGATCGGGCGTCCTCGCTGCTTCACCCTAAAAACAAAGAGAGCATTAGCACCTTACGTTTTTAGCTCTGAGCTAACGTCGACCTCGGATAGCTCTACGGGCACGCCGAGTATCACCACTTTAGCAAATCGCTCGCTCCTTGCCTGGTAGGTGTGATACGGAATACCACACCTATCCATACACCTAATCAGCCTGTCTCGGTCCTGGAGTGAGGCAGGCTGAATCCGGATTCCCTCGCTGAAGGCATTGGCCCTCGTGAAGGCGATCCGCTGTCGGTCCATTTCTCGGGAGAACGCGATCCAGTTCTCCTTCTGACGAAGGATTACCGGAGGTACCTTCTCCCTGGCATCTTCTCTTGCTGCCTGCTCCATCGCTGCAGGGCTGTCCGTGTAGGGTTCGAGGGCTTCGAACCCGTTGTCGGTAGGCGGCGGCGTAGGCTGGCGAACCTTCGGCGCTTCTTCGGCTTCTTCTTCTGTGTCCTGAAGTCGTCGTCGGTGGATCCCTGGCTCTGGTCTTCTCGGATCGGTGCGGGTTGTGCGGCGGCGTACGTCGTCGGAGCCGTTAGTGGGGCCACCACTAAAGGGGCGACGTCTGTCGGTGGCGTCTTCTCCTCTTCTGTCGCTGTGGAGATGGTAGGCGGCTAGGCATGGCGGATCCATACCAAATCGGCGCGTCGGTGCTCGGTGTCCTTCCGAAGTCGATCCAGATCCCGTCGTCGTCATCCACTTCTCACAATCTGCGCGGCATCGTGATAACGACGCGTGCAAATTGTTATTTTTTGAGAAATTTATGTAGCTTAAGAGAGCTAGGTAGAGGCTTACGTTTGAATGCTCAAACCGCTCTATAGGAGTAATTAATGAATTACGTCTCTTTTATTACTTTTATGGAGCATCAACACCGTTGGTTATTAGCTCTTCCCTTTTTTTCCCTTTTTACATAAACAAGATTTTAAATTACAATAACTTGCCACCCAATAACTATTTCATGACAGAGTGTATAATAACGACAAACAAGGTATCAGTAGAGTACAAAATATATCCAAACATAAAACAAATTAAATATATTTTTTTTTATGATTGTGGACCTGAACAGGCTAATTAAGGCCTATCGTGCTAAAGCACTCAGGAACACTTAGGAGGATGGATAGAGGGATAATGAATTGCCAATAGATGCCTATGAACAGCTACCTTAAATTTTCTCATATCATAAGTGAGAGGAAAACAGGAACTAGGGAGATCATTCCAGAGTTTAGAAGCCGTGTAGAAAAATGTGGATTGCGCCCGTTTGGTACGCAGGTGGAAATTTGTACTGCATACTGATGATGTGAATGAGCGAACCGAGTGTTTCTCGCAAAGATAGCCGGAGATGGTATCAAAGAATGTAATTCACCAGCACAATAGCCGTTGTAATAACAATAATACAAAGAAAGTACTGAAACCATCCTTCCATGCTCAAGGGACTGTATGTGAGAAGTTAAGGACGGGGCATTTATAAGCCTAATCCCTCTCTTTTGAATACGATCAACGATATAGAGAGCGTATTGGGGAGCACTAACCCAAAGGTGAGAATTATATTCCAGATGAGGGCGAATTTGGGCCTTGTACAGCAAAAGGAGTTGTCGAGAGGTAAAGTACTGCTTAGATCTGTACAAAAAGCCTATTTTACGAGCAGGTGTTTTGGTAGCTGACAGAAGATGGTCAACTCATGAGAGATTTGAAGATACAGTCATACCCAACAGAGTAATAGAGTCTGAAAACTTAAGAACTGAGCCATTCATACTTACAACAGGAAATGATCGATCTTTTTTGGCGGACATAAGGCAACACTGAGTTTTGTTAGCATTAAATTTAACTAGATTATTGCTTCCCCATTCGAAAATACGTTGAATGTCTTTGTTGATCGAATTTGCCATTTCTTGATTTGACATAGAAGGTGGATTATCACTATGAGTAGACTGAGATGAACTATTGAAGAGTGCTATCGTCAGCAAAGCAATGGATGGGGTTAGTTGTTGAAGAAATAAGGTCGTTTATGTACAGCAGAAAAAGTGTAGGCGCTATAACGGATCCCTGTGGTACGCCCGCGTTAATGCTAACTTCTTTTGAAAAAAAGCCATCAACCACGTCACGTATTCGTCTTTTATCAAGGAAACTAGAAACCCAGTTGATGAGGGTATCATTTAACCCAAACGAGGTGAGTTTGGCAAGTAAACACTTATGCCAGACTTGGTCAAATGCCTTTCAGATATCTAAAGCGACTACAACTGTTTCACCGGACTGCTCTACTGTATTGTTCCAAACTTGGGTCACATATGAAAGAAGATCGCCTGTTGAACGGCTTTGCCTAAACCCATATTGGTGGTCACTAAGGAGTTTGTTAGTTTCAAGGAACGTGAGCAGTTGCTGATTGATGGCTTTTTCCATGATTTTAGACAAAATGGAAGTGATGGCAATTGGTCTGTAGTTTGAGGGATCGGTCTTATCACCTTTTTTGGGAATAGGTTGAACATTTGCTAACTTCCATGATGAAGGGAATTCCCCAGAAGATATAGAGATCGTATAGAGCTTAGATAGGACTGGTACTAGTTCGGGGGAACATTTCTTTAAGACAATGGCTGGGATACGTCTGGGCCAGTCGCCTTATTGAGATCAAGCCTACTGATGATCGATTCCAAGAGCTTGTACCGAAAATGATTTGGTTTCATAACGTATGAAGAAGAGTTGACTAGGGGCACATATTTTCGAGAATCATTGAGACACGAGTTTGATGCAAACAAATCCACAAAAACATAAATATACACGTAATGTGTAAGTAGTTACGCAGATTGAAACACAAACATACGTATAATAAAAATATCTGGTGTGGAATACAACACGATCTTCCAACATACAAAATAAAAGTTAAAAGAAATGAAATAATTTTAATTTCAATTTTTTTAGGATAACTATTTTTTATACGTTAATAACGAAAACAGTAATCTATGTGAGAATGACGTTTAAAGCTTCATGACAGACACAGATGGTAAATAGACATCTTGATGCTAACAAAAATTAAAAGAAACAAAATAATTTTTGGCACGATTAACATAGACAGTAGGATATATTTAGTGGTTGCAAGGCCCTACTCGTCGGTAATTATTGTACTTACCGACGTCTTTTACTTACCAACCTAAAATGATATATACTACCTATATTTCACAACAATAAGAACAAAAAATTTGGAATTTAAAAAGTCATTTTTGACTTTTCGTTTATTTAGTAGAAATTAAATCATTTCAGTTATGGTAAATTTAATACAGTCGTGCAAAAACTATTTTTTTAGCTGTTATGAGGATCACGAACATTAAGGGTTGTACCGGTCTCCGGCCAAACATGGCCGGCCACCGGTAAACGTCCCTTACTGTTCCTGATACTCAATACACTATTAATTTCAATTTTTTTAGGATAACTATGCAACCTCTTTTTTTTCGTTCATAACGAAAACAGGCAACATTGTACAAACAAAAACAGTCAGAATGACGTTTAAAACTTCATGTCAGATAGTCTTAAATATATGTTAACGTAAAAAATTCCAAAGCAGCCCGAGTCTACAAAAATATCGATAATACAACTTCAGCATTTTCAATCATATTTATTTACTTGTTACATGTATTACGCTTTATGTTAAAAAACTTTGTAAAGAAAATTTATGTAAAACTAAATTTTCTTTAAAAAATTCGTCTACACTTTTACTTATAAAACTAATCGTTATTCAGGTAATGAAAAAATATGAACTAACACTTACATTCCACCTTAGGAATTCTTTTGCGCTAAATCACATCTAATTTTTTGAGTAAGCCTTTTCTTGCTGATGAGCAGACTATACAGCTGTAGTCGAGCTTCGATAATACGAGCGACTTATACATCAGTACAGCTTCGCTACGTGCATCCTACTCCAAACCGAATAAACACTTCATAACATTCAGCACTTGTCGACATCTAGTCGAGATATTTAATGTGGGAAAAGCAAGATAGCCTGCTGTAAAATATCAGTCCAATAAACTGAGGACGGCAATCGATATTTCGACCATGTAGTGTTATACGTGGATCCCTATGGGGTCTACGTAAGCTACAGAAGTGGCCGATCAACATCAAGGGCTAAGTCGTCCACATAGAGACATTGACCGACTCGTGGATTCACCGCCTTCTCCAATTCGTTTACTACTATGGCAAAAAAGTGTGACGCTCAGCACTGAGTCCTGAGGTATACCATTCTCAATTACAAGAGTTATGAAAGTATTTAGTAGGAAGATTGGGTATTTGTTCTTTGGTATGTAACTTTGTTATATTTTTGAAACCTAGCAATGTATGATACATATATTACATATATTTTGATTTTAAAACACTAACAGTTATTAATTTGACTCGAAACTCACCAAGTAAATTTTTAAAATAACGTTTTTGTACCCAAAGGAATTTTAGTACTTTCAGACAATTATTTTGTACCCGAAGTAATTTTAGAAAAAATAGAGAATTGTTTACTAGTTTCGACACACGACTTCGTCCCTTTTCGGTCGTGATTTTAAAAGTAGAATTTTAGTTGTCAAAACTACCCCAAACTAATAAATAGGAATATACTGTATGTACTTTAAAAATAAACGAATTACAAAATGTAACACAAAAAACAACATTCTCTCCGGCGTTGACAGCTCGGGTTCAACAGAAATGGAAATAAAAAAATATTTTACAATTGGCTTGGTAAAGGGCACAATTTTGTTATCGCCCTGGTAAATTCACCAGCGACCGTTTTAACCTCGTCAGCTCAAACTTTTCCATCTGTGCGGGCAAGGTCTCTATTATTCTGACCAAAGGCATTTGAGGGGAACTACGTTATCGTCTTTCAATAAAACTATGTCATTAACTTTAAGATTATCTAAACTTTAAATCACTTAGGTCTGTTTTGCAGCCGATTAAGATATCCAATAAACCAACGTTTACAGAAACTTTGTTGCACCTGTGTTATTATTTGAAAAGGGGATAATTTATTTTCCGATGTACTCTTAACGTCGTTGTCAGAATTAAACCAGAACCTATAAGAAAATGGCCTGGTGTAAGGCTATTTAAATCAGAGGGGACACTAGATAGAGGACGCAAAAGTCTTGAGTTCATGGCTGCCTCTATTTGGCATAATATTGTCAAAGTGTCTTCTAAGTAAAGTTTGAATGAAGAGGACCTTCATGTGCACTTTTTGTTGTGGCTTCCCATATTCCACACCAATATGGTGAATTTGTAAGAATGAATCTTCCATGTGGTTTCATTTAGAGATTAGAAGTTTGAAATTGGTTTAGAGTTATCTTCAATATTGAAAAGGTCATAAAGTTCCTTAAGCTGGTTCTTAGAATCGCTATAGATCATTGAAGGGTTTCCTCTTCAGTAAATAAGCTTGCCATGTGTCTAACCACCACACTGCATAAAAGGGGAGAAATGAGTGAGCTCGGTTAAAACTCAATCAAACGGTCCGAAGACCGCAGAGCACTCGGATTGCATGGGTGAGGTATCGATAAAATAGTTTAAGTTAGAATCTGGTTAGTGAGGAAAGAACCGAAATAGGCACCACAAGCTTTAAAGAAAGAAGGAAATGAAAATAGGTTCTTGTTCCTTGAAAAAGTGAGAGAGCCTGTAAAACTTGAAACAGGGAGTAATAGGAATGATAATATTAAGTAACAATTCCCTCAACAAACGAAAATTTATTTTTTTTAAGTTAAAATGAGATTGACGAGGGCAAGTCGTGAGCTTGTACTTACGCCCACAGTAATTTATAATTTATGATTATAATACCACCAAACAACAATACCCCTTCCGGCCGACGCAAGATCTTATGTACCTTAGCCTGAAAAGGCCAATTTAATAAACCTATTAAATCAGCTACTTACGAAAAAGAAAAATTAAATAATTCAGCGCAACAGTTACCTTTACTGATTGACGTTCTAATGAGTATAAGTTTGAAATTGTATATCATATAAATTTTAGTAATTTTCAATCTGCACTGTTACGGTGTTTGGAAAATCCTGGTCCTTACATTGCAGATATCTTAAAAGAATCTGAGTTTAAACAACATTCGTGTTTAGCTAAAGAGCGAGTATACCCCATTCCTAAAGAAACATTTGTTGGTACATATAAAAACCTATCAAGTATTATTTAAACAATGCATTTGTTTGTCACAGGGTTAATGGACTCTGTAACCTCCTTCGATATACGGAATTAATTAATGCCTCAGTATTTGGAAGATTACTTAGAAGTTATGAAAGACAATAATCCTATAAACACAGTTGACGAAAAGAAGAATTTGTGCATTTGCCAAGCACATTGATTATTGCGTACGTTGATAAAATTTAATACGATGTTATTAAAGTTTTGATTATATATTATAATATATATATATAATATATATATATATATATATATATATATATATATATATATATATATATATATATATATATATATATATATTTAATCAAGAATTAAATAGCTCCAGTAAAGAACAAATATAATTTAAACCTAAAAATTTGGTGGCTGAGGATTATGAGGAATCCTACGTTATACAAAGTTATGTTCATTTGTCTGTTCAAATAACTCTGAATTTTTATAATCTTGTAGGCAATGGTAAAAGGTGGTCAGAACAAGTTAATACTTACCAACGTGCGAAACAAAGAAACAATTGACACAATTAAATAAAGTATCATCCACAAGAACACATTGTCATCATAACGAAACCCTGAGCAAAAAACACATCTACGGAAGGCATCAAAGGAACACCGACGGCTTCACGGCTATCGCCAGTTTTAAATCATTTACCCAGCAGTGGTCTGCAGTGGTCACAAACACAAGTTATGGTTAATACGTGTGGACGACACTCATATAAGTTGGACACACGAACGAAAAGAACCACATCCAAATGGAGGTCTCGGAGAGAAAAAGTTTACAACGGAAACAGAAGCCAATAAAGTACTGCCATTTTCAAACCTACTAATTTACAAGAAGAGAGAACAACACACAGTTTATAGAACATTCTCACACCAACACCACCAACCAGCACAACACAGACACGACCACGGACACGAACATGGACAAGAGTACGGCACACACACAGGAACGGATACAGCTACAGGCACAGGAACAGGCACAGACACAGGCACAGGCACAGACACAGGCACAAGCAAAGGAACAGACACAGCCACAGCCACGGCCACAGGCATAAGCACAGACATAGGCACAGGCACAGGCACTGGCGCAAACACAGACACTGGCACAAACACAGGCACAGGCACAGGCATACACACAGACACAGGCACAGGCAGAGGCCCGGGCACAGACACAAGCACAAGCACAAGCACAAGCACAAGCACAAGTACAAGCACAAGCATAAGCACAAGCACAAGCACAGGCACAAGCTCAGGCACAGGCACAGGCCCAGGCACAGCCTCAGGCACATACGCAGCTACAGACACAGGCACAGACACAAGCACAAGCACAAGCACAGGCACAGACATTGACAGGCACAGACACAGATAGTGGCACAAGCACAGGCATATGCACAGGCACAGGAATAGGCACAGGCACAGGAATAGGCACAGCATGATGCTCAGGTACAGGCATAGTCACAGGCACACACAACCTGTTAAAGGTACGGACATAGCCACGGACACTCACAGGGACTCGGACACGGACACCGACACGACACGGACATGGATATGGACACGGACACGGAAACGGACCTGGACACGGACACGGACACGGACACGGACACGGACACGGACACGGACACGGACACGGACACGGACACGAACACAGACACGGACACGGACACGGATACGTACACGGACACGAGCACGGACACGGTCACGGACACGGACACGGACACTGACATGGACACGGACACGGACGCGGACACGGACACGGACACGGACACGGACACGGACACAGACACGGACACGGACACGGATACGTACACGGACACGGACACTGACATGGACACGGACACGGACACGGACACGGACACGGACACGGACACGGACATGGACATGGGCACGGACACGGATACGGACACGGACACAGACAAGGCACGGATACGGACACGGACACAGACAGACACAGGCGCAGACATGTACAGACGCAACCGTAGGCGTAGAGGCAGACGTAGGCGCAGACTCAAACGCTGACGCTGACGCTGACACAGACGCAGACGCAGACGCAGACGCAGACGCAGACGCAGACGCAGACGCAGACGCAGACGCAGACGCAGACGCAGACGCAGACGCAGACGCAGACGCAGACGCAGACGCAGACGCAGACGCAGACGGAGAAGCGAGACGCAGACGCAGACGCAGACGCAGACGCAGACGCAGACGCAGACGCAGACGCAGACGCAGACGCAGACGCAGACGCAGACGCAGACGCAGACGCAGACGCAGACGCAGACGCATACGCAGACGCATACGCAGACGCAGACGCAGACGCAGACGCAGACGCAGACGCAGACGCAGACGCAGACGCAGACGCAGACACACACACAGACACAGACACAGATACAGACACAGACACAGAGTGTATGTGTGTGTGTGGGCTTGTCTGTGGGTAACTAATTAATTTCCTTACTTCTTTATAATATTAATACAACGTATTATCGTATCATTTTTGGACTGTAGTTTATAAAGCAAACTCTAGCTAATTTTTCATGTGGAATTATATCGTTAAATACTGGATATCATTATATATCACAATACAATAGTTTGGATACGTGTATACGTTTAATTGGTTACATGTGCTTTGTACAGCTGATATAATTATACACATGAATATCCGTATCGCTACTTATTAGCAATTACCCTATTATACCCCAATAATATATCTTGGTAAAGGGATAAGAATATTATCTGCTAACCACGTCAAATTTTTTAATATATTGTGTGAAGGTGTTTCGCAGAATATGAACGAGCTTGGGCTGCTTCAGATACGTTCTAGAACCTCTTAAGCGTAAGTAAGGTGATTTATTAAATATGGCGCACAAATTTACCGGGCTGCTTTCAAAATGAAGCTATTGAATACAATATGCTTTGACAAATGCTACTACTTTCCAATATATGCTGTGTTTAAGTCCTATTAGTTTTGTACATCTGTAGACTGATTCAACTAAAAATTTCTGATAATTTGACTTGAAAACTTCTTCAATTTCAAAACCGTTTTATTGCAGATATAGATAGTATTTCACCAACGTGTCGGTATTTCAGTGTATCTATTTTAAATTATTTGGGTAATATAATATACCACAACTTTACTTGAGGTAATTCATCCAGTGTACATTTCTACACATACAGAGTGGGTATAAAGTAAGTCCCCCCTCCTTTATTTCTTGAGCTATTGGAGATTCCAAAATGAGTTTTTGGGGATACAGTAAACAATAAGTTTATGAATTGTTTAAGATACTTTGAAAACAGCAAAATTCCAGATAGACGCCAAATGATGATATTCTTTTTAACGGAATGGTAGGTGGAAATTAGGGTCACTCGCAATACATGTCAATGAAGTATATTCCCCTAGAATATTTTTGAGTTACCTAAATGCTTTCAGAAGTTATTGCCATTTCAATATTACAAATGATTTGTTTTAATTAATAACAATGTAATTAAATATTAACTTAATTAGTATCTTTTCTTTGGCATTCAAACTAACTACTCAATGTTACCAACTTGCATATCCTGACATAAGTAAAGCCTCTGCATCATCCTATTTCGAGCATTTAAATGTTTCCACTGAAAACTCTGGATCATTTACATTTAGTTTATGAACCAATTTCAATTTATAAGGTGTTCATCTCTAACTGGTTTTTTAAATACTTCTTTAGCGATAACGCGCATCAGCAAATTAGTATTTTGAACAATTTTACTTAAAATGTCAATTTTTTTATTCTCTGGAATTGCTGACCTATCTGAGCGGTTTGAACAGATCCAGTTCTCAAAAACTTTGTTACCAGTTTCCTTATAAATCTTCGACAAACCCGGCTTTCTGGGTTTGTACCATTGAAGATGTGTATCCGTCATAAATCTATTGTTTACTATACTTCCAAAATTTCATTTTGATATCTCCAATGGTTTAAGGAGTAAGGGCGGGTAGCTTACTGTAAATAATCTCTGTGTATTTTCCTTTTTCCACAGTTTTCACGCCCAAAAGATTAAAAGAAGCAAGTGTAGACATTGGGGAGAAATATGGGTAGGTGCAAAGTCCAACTTCATGTGGTTATTTATTTTTTTTTGTCTGTATTCGTCAAGCAAAGTACAGTAAAGGAATTATCACTAATTCCAAGGAATGATAATGACATTTAATACCAATAGAATTAAGTGACACATGCATAACGACTGTTTGCATAATTAAAAGATTTATCTCTTGGTTATAAAACCATTATTCATTTTTTTTACAAATTAAATGATAATAGTTTTTGAAAATTAATTAAGATGTTAAATAAATATATTAAATCTGAAAACTGAAATGTTATGTCTGCCATAATAGTTAGGGGACGTTTATTAAGAAGCTCAACTACCGAATTTCATTTTAGTAAAAATTAGCTAAATGTTTATTAGATTGAATATAATGAACTGTGTTATGCATAATCGAATTAAACAGCTTTGGGGTTAAAGTGGGTTATGAAAACACTTTGTTGAACATAAAACAGCCGATCAAATACAGTAGGTGGAAACTTCTACTCAAATCTGAATAGTGGCTTCCTGTACACAAAAATTCAAGGCTATTGACACAAAAAAATTTTATCTAGGCAAAATTAATCCTGTCCTTACTATATAAGTAAGACAGTCTTAAATCATTTTCAGATTAGTTTCTCTGGTTGAAAGAATCACTAGCTATAATGAAAGGACAAGTTTTAGTTGCAGCGTTTTGTGTATTCCTACTTTCATCTACCTCTCGTGAGTATCACTGACACAAATTTTGCTTTCACTATATCTTGGCGTATATTTTCAGATGCAAGTATATTTGATGTAAGTATAATAATAATCAGATTTAGTGCAACACACTGCTCTATCTGTTTTTTAAAAGGATTTGCTTAATGGGTATGGATTAAACGTAGGTGGTTCAGCAGGAGTAGGTGGACTAGGTACTGGACTTGGTTTTAATCTTGGTTCAAACGCTAATGGTACTAATGTTGGAGTGTCACTAGGTCTTAGAGGACTTAGTCCTGATGAAGGAATTGCTGTAGGCACTGTAAGTTTTTTTTTGTTATTTTGGAGTTTATTTTAAATGTTTGCGTTAGCGTCAAGGTCATTTAGTTTTTGGCGTTTACTATCAGTGAAAACTACCGTAAACCCAGCCTCTATAGGTCATGGGTGAGATCAATGATAACACACTTATTTAAATAATCTTCACATAAATTCACTCTAATAAACACAAATTCTAAGGTATTCATATAAGTTGCTCGTTTATCACTAATTCTCTTGTTTTTATGAAATACCGCTTATAAAGTATATTAGAACTAGAAGGTTTGGAACTACTCGAATTATTTCGTAACATGTGGAACGTGTTGCTATCGCAGTGTGTAAATTTTATAGATTCTATTGACTACTTACCGCTACTGCAATCGATTTTTAACCCCGCATTGAAGCCTCAAACAGTTTTGGTCCTTCGAGCCGGACTGTAGAGAGCACGTTTAGTTTACCAAATGTTCTTTCTTTTAAATAACTAAATTTTAGTTGTTCGTAGATACATTAGATTTAAAAATTATATTAATGCGCCTATCAATAGTCAAAATCGCATTTCTTATTTAAATGTTATTAACCAGGTTGAAAATGTTTAAATTAAGTTATTTGCCTTTTTATTTGTAGCTGTAATTTTAGAATGAAAAAAATTAAAAAAGGTTCCTTACTGTTTCTTTTCATCAATTATCTTGGTCTAACGTTTTGTAAAATTACCTTGTTTGTACTTCTTTTTGTTGTCTTCTTCAGTTGGTTCTATTCATGTTTTTTTCCTTTAAAATGGAACATTGTTTAATTATAATTTTTAATATTTCTTCTATTATACAAATCCTTTTTAAATTAACAACTCCATATGAAACAGACTATTCCTCAATAAAGTCTATCATCTACGTTTGATACTATTTCATCTTTATCTGGAATCTTCCTTCTGTTATTTATTCACCTTATGTGTAAGTTTACATCGTTTATTTCGTTATTCATTTAAGAATTTGTTCGTTTATACTAACTTATAAAATAATTTAGCGAAGTCTCTCTTATTTCTTCCTTTTGGCACGTGGTAAAATATCTCTTATTTGGGTCAGCATTTCAGCAGGGAAATTATACATACCTTTCCTTTCAGCTTTGTGGATTACCCCTTGATTTGTTTTAAATGTCACTGATATTGGTTTGCTTTGTGCTCAGTTGTTATTCTTTCATGTCTTCGATATTAAGCTGTATTGTTCATAATTTCGAGATTTTCTCGCACTTGTTTTTCTTGTTCATTCGTTAATTTTAGAACCCGTTTATCTAGCTTTCCTTATTTCTATTGCCTATTCCTTTTTGTTTGTATAATTTATGTTTAAGTAGACCACTTGCTTTTTTAGTGACGCCCATTTAGTTCCCCATTTTATTCATTTCAAATTGACAAGACGTCCACATTATAATACTCCGCAATTTTCCGCATTTGCCATTCATTTCCATTTCCTGACCTTTTGAACTTGTTTATTATTTTTTCCTTATTTTTATTGCCACAATTCCTTGTACTTTATATAATTTATATTTTAGCAGTTAGTTTGTCTTTCCGTGATGGTCATTTTCTTCTTCACTTTATGAATTTCGTTTTAGGTAAGATCACTTTGTGTTGTCTATTGGTCTCTAACTACATTTAACATCTTGTAGACAAGGCGATTTTTTTTATTATATCGTCTAATGATCGTTTAAATGTAAAATTAAATCTTACATTGTGATCGATAATTAAAGTCACATTTTGGTTTTCAGGTTATGTATTATATTAATCAAAGTTAAGGATTAACAATACAACTTTCAAGAATTCGCTAAAAACTAATTAGTATATTTTTTCAGAAACAAGCTATTGCTGGGCTTGAAGATACTTCAGACGTCTAGTGAACGTTTTGGTCAGTTTCAGCAACGCTTTCAAATTTGCTGTATAAGGTTAGTGATTGTAAAATAAAAAAATGTTAAAATGTAAATTAAATTATTGTGTAAAATAATAAAACTATTAGAAATTAATTATTGCTTTATGTTCTGTGCTCTATTGGACTAGCGCCACTGAAATTTTTAGGTAAAGGTAGTCAGTGTAAGGGTATCAATTTTCCTTTTCGTAACATGCAGTATTACCACTAGTACCACAACTACGAGCTGAAACGTTCAAAACTCAACGCCAGGTTCATTAGACAGTTTTATGGATATTTCTCCTGGCACTACCATTGTGTTACTTTGGATTGTGTTTGGGCGATAACCAAGCTGCACCGAAGTGTTTCAGAGTTCACTTCTCGTTACAAATATATTCAATATTTCTCTTCAGGGGGTGCTGTGTTAACGCTAGCAATCCCATTGCCATCTATAACGCGCGAGACCTATGGTTAGGTTCCTTAGGAACCTCTTAATAATTCAGGGGTGATTTGCCTTAGCACCATCCCTTTGTTTTGCGATTGAATCTGATATTTATGCACTCTGTAGACCTAGCGCTAGATTAAACTTATGGATGTAGATATTAGTATTCCTTGAGCAACTAAGTTAACCCTAACACCATTATTACGAACTCGAGCGCTCTGGACGCCATGATGTATTGAATTTAACCTTACAAATTGTGAAAAATAAATAAGTTATCTTAAAACTGACTATGTCTTTTTGCAGTTTTATACCAGGTATAGTTTAATGGCTGTCTTGTCTAACCTTCGCTTGCCCTCGGAATAACCTCACTTTTAAAGTTTTTCAACAAAAGTGTGGTAACTGTATAACTAACTACTTCATTAGGCACGGCTTGAAAAGACACTAAATCAATTATATCGGACCGGAATTACATGTAAGCTAGGTATTGATGTACTGAATTGAATAATTAGTTCAACATTTATCAAATATTAACGAAATATCAATCAGAAATATCTGATGTGAAACAGCACACTACCTTTCAATCTATAAAGTGGAAATTAAAATAAATGGAACAATGCATTATTTAGGATATTTATGCGCACTTTTTTACAGTACGTTCTTAATGAAAATGGGCTACAAGGAAAAACAGCAACAATTTGTAAGATTGACGATAAACTTACATGTCCAATAAGAAATTAATAAACGTGCTAAATTAAAAAAAATTCCAAAGCCTCTCGCTTCTATAGAAATGTGTATGATACATATTAACCACATTAAATCATATGTGATTAATACTTAAGTCTTATTTGGCTTCAAATTAAGAAACTACAAAGGAAAATTATGTACAATTAAGTTATCATTAAAAATATTCCTTCACGCTTTTTTTATTGAGTGAGTCAGTATCCAGATATTGCAAAAATTTTAACATCTAGCTATTAAGATATCTTTGGCAGCAAATTATGCGTTTTATCAAAAAACTGTATAAAACATAATTTATGATGTTAAGCTATGTATGCCAATATTTTTATACAGGGTCCTGCAACAGTGCGTCAGGCATCCATAGCTACTATAAAAATTAAGTTAGGAAATTCGTTCGAACGCAGACCTGCACTGTACATATGAGTGTGCTCCAAAAGGTATGACGGCATGAAATGGATTTTTTTAGATTTCATACCTTGTACTTTTTGCATACCTTATTAATTTTAATTAACAATTTAATAACATTTTTTTAAAGATAATTATGCAACCTCTTTTACAATAAGTTAATTACGAAAGTATGCAACATTGTAAAGAGAGGAATAATAATCTATGTCAAACAGCCGCTCAAAACCTCATGTCTGACAGAGGATAATATACATCTAAATACTAACTTTAAAAATTAAATGAAATGAAATAAATCGAATTACAATTTTCTTTATGGCAACTATGCAACCTCTTCCTCTACACGTTCATAACGAAAACAGGCAACGTTGTAAAAACAAAAAAATAATCTGTAAGAATGGCGTTTAAGACTCCATGGCGAGATAGATATTAATATACACAAAACCATCCACTTCTATAAGATATTAATAATGCTGTATAACCGTCTTTGTCCATATTTAATTAATTTTTTAACTTAACTTGGGTTATGTTGTAACGTACAAAAATTCATCTGCATAAATTCTGTTAAATTGATAATTGCTAAAAAATTATATACTTTAACTCCTTCTCTATATGTACTAAACGCACTATTCGTTCAATTCGTGTTTAAAACATTACAGTAATTTTACATGTCTTCTATTGTGTAATTTAACAAAAATCAGATTCGTGTTAATAATTCTATTAAAAGTAAATAGGTATGACATCTGTCGGCGTGTAGCCAAACTCTGTACTACATAATGGTTGTAAACACCAATACCTTAAGTTAGTTTACGAAATTCTCGTAAGAGGGCGAGGTTAAGGTATCAATTAGCCAATAGAAAAATCGTTTTATTGAACAAAATCTAATAGATCAAAAATTCAGTTTTGATAACAAAAATTTTCACTTTCTTCTCCGCCATTTTGTGACGCTACGAAAATTTTGTGATTTCTTTTACACTTTCTCTACTAAACGAAATTATTTCGGATTATGGTAAAAGATTTCAAAACAATAGGAATTCCTACCAAAGTTGTTAATCCTATTGAACGCAAGCTTTGCGGATTTCAAACAAAATTTGGTCGTGTCCAATAGGGGGAACGGAACACATACAATCTACAAATATAAAGCTTTAGATTCGAACCTATCTGGCTCGTTTTAACATTTATTGCACGTCTTATAACATAGTGGTAAGTTCATAAACCTTTCTATCTTCGTGCTTACCTACCTTTACTTTTTTTTAGCGGTTTTGTGTTGGTTTTATGTTGGTTCTACGCTGGTTGTATGTTGGTGTCGTGTTGGTTTGGCGTTGGATTAGTTTTGTATTAGCTTCAATTAGAAGGAAAAATTACTTTTCTTGCGAACCTACTTTTCCTCATCTGTAACCTTCCGGTAACTTAAAGAGGAAGTTGGATTGGCTACGCTAACATAAGCCATTGGACATATCATATCGGGAGCGCTGCACCTGCTTTAGTGGCTGTCCCATCGTAGAGTAAGATCTCTCGACATCAGATAAGGTCAGGCTGTTTATCCGTATTATTATATGTACTACTTCCATTATTGTCTGCGAATGAAGGTATAGATTTCAATTAGGATTAATAACCCTATAACTGCTTACCTTAATTGTATCTGTAAATATGATCAGTAACCTCTAGCTAACATTGATTGATTTAGTATCGTACTACCTTCCTAAGCATATACTTTACTATTAGTTTCATTATCTGGTTAATATTAGAATTTACAGCTTTACTTAGTGATTAAAACTACCGTTATGTTTAATGAAAATGTCAGCTGCGCGGCAGACGAGTTTCATTATATAAGTATGCGCGTCACAATTTAAGTAACTGGATGTGTCTAAATAGTAGCATTGAATCTAAATTACCTGTGCCGAACTTATTACTTTCATTGTTGCATGTTTCTTTTCTCATCAAAGATTTCTTTGCTTTATCAAAATTAGGTTATGAGAACGATTTGGTTACTCAATTATTTATTTCTGGTTCTTTTCTTCCTAAATATTTGGTTATTGACTTAGTTTTTCTCAGAAATAAATAAGTTTGGGTTAATTGAATCGTCCCCATTTTCTTTCAGCAACCGCTTTAATTGGGCGGTTAAGTATTTAAATATTAATGTGTTTTATGTAAATGTCAATAAGTATTACTTATCTATACAATAATTTTAGGGAATACTTCTGCTATTCGTGTACGCTGCGGCAAGTATTAGTCATTATTCGGTGTTTCATTCTCTTGTTATCTAAAACGCTTGTTGTAGCGAGAATCTATGTTTTCTTTCGGTGTACACAATGAAAGGTCTTTCATTACGCAAAGGAAACGTTTTCAGTTAATTATTTAAACTTTCTCTAGAACTAATTGATTTTGGGTTGCGTATAGTTACCCAGCAACTTGCTAAAGTACTGTAAACATTTTTGTTTTATTTATTGGGTATTTGAGTCAAATTGGGGGTTATTCTGACTCGCAATAATACTACTTCGGTTCTTGCATTATGTATATTGTAATACAAATATTTTCTTTTCGTAATTATTAACAGAAATTGACACATCTGTGAAATAATCGAAATTTGTACAGTGTTAATATAATTTTGTTTGTTCTGTGAGAATAAGTTCTACCGTTTTGAAAGAGTAATTAACGATTGCAATTAAATTTACTTTTACTACGTGACTTTTATAGTTTTGTTTGGTGAGTTTTCTTCCTCCTTTTTCTCTTCCTTAGTTCCTTACCCATCCACTGTACCACCGTGTATCCAGGAGTCGGGATAACGGTGTGGCCTAGCGTAGAGGGGCGATTCCTGGCGCCCAAAATTACAGCAAACTTATTCCCCTACGCACGATCCGTTCTGAGCAAGCGGTAGTTAAAGACCTACGGCTGGGTAGTGAACTCTTTCTCTGTCTCCTTGGATAATAGACACACCCACGCATCCAGTGCCTCCGACGAACTGAGCTCCGGCATTCTGTAATCTGTTGCCTCTGCCTTATTGGTACGTAACAATGTTAAAAAACTGTATAAAGAAAAGCTATGTAAAATATAATTTTCTTTAAAAAACGTGTCTATACTTTTCTGATAATATGAATCATTATTGAGATAATAAAAAAATTAGATTAAATTAAATTCTACCCTAGGAATCCCTTTTCCGCCAAATTACGCATCATATGAAACAATTGCACAAAACACAATTCATCGATACTTTTAAGGTCTATATCAAGGTATCTTTATATCTTTGAAATACCATACTGTTTCAGAAACATTTGATGAAAACCAAAAATTGCCCCTAATAAACCCCCCCCGGACCTCAGCCGGATATTTTTCAAATTCTATTGAGTTCTAAGCCATATGAGATCAAGTTTAAACACAAAATTTTCAGTACGTAAGCGTTTTTGTCTTGGAGTTGTAGTGGATACTAACATACATCCATACACACACGCACACACTCACCCACTGGCACGCACACACACGCACGCCCGCACGTACACACGGACGCACGCATGTACGCACGCACGGACGCACGGCCGCATACTCACACGCACACACACACACACACACACAAACACACACAGAGACAGACAGACAGACAAACGGACGGACTGACAGACATACAGACAGGCACACAGACAGGCAGGCAGCCAGACATACATACATACAGACAGACAGGTAGACAGACAGACAGACAGACAGACAGACAGGCAGACAGACAGGCATACACACAGGCAGACAGACATGCAGATAGAGAGGCAGACAGACAGAGAGACAGGCACACAGATAGACAAGCAGACAGACAGACAGATAGGCACACAGACAGACAGACAGGCAGACAGACAGACAGACAGACAGACAGACAGGCAGACAAACAGACATACAGACAAACAGATAGATAGACAGACTGACAGACAGACAGACAAACAAGCAGACAGGCAGAGGGACAGGTATACAGACAAATAGACAAGCAGACAGGGACAGGCAGACAGACAGGCATACACACAGACAGGCAGCACTCAGGCAGGCAGACAAGCATGCAGACAAATAGGCAGACAGACAGGCAGGCAGGCAGACAGACAGACATCCAGACGTACAGAAACACAGACAGAAAGACAGACAGACACATAGCGGCTGTTTAACATAGATTATTATTCCTGTCTTTATGATGTAGCATACTTTCGTAATTAACTTATTCTAATAGAGGTTGAATAATTATCCTTAAAAGAATGTTATTAAAATTATTTCATTTCTTTCAATTTCCATTTTGTTGGTTGGAAGGTCGTGTGGTGTTCCACACAAGATAATTTAAAATAAAATATCATCCCTAAAGTACTTATGTATTTCGATTTAAGAGACACATCGGCTACCAAACCATCTGTAATTTTGAACATCAGCAAGCAAGAATAATAGTAGCACTAAATTATATCCATCGCAAACCGCAATTTTGGTACGGGGTCATTTTTAATGTCACTTTACAGTTACTTTACTATGCGTATTTGTGGTTGCTGGTAAATATCTTGATAACGGTCTAGAATTTTAATACACTTGTAATACAAAATAACTGTATTTAAATCCTGAATTAGATAGTGTTGAAAGTTGTCGTTTCTGGAACCAATTTTTTTTTAAGTTAGCACGTCTATTAATCTATTATTGGAAACGTAAACGTGAATCTTACAAATTGTTAAGTGCGCATAAATATCCTAAATAATGCATTGTTCCATTTATTTTAATTTCCACTTTATAGATTGAAAGGTAGTGTGCTGTTTCACATCAGATATTTCTGATTGATATTTCGTTAATATTTAATAATTGTTAAACTAATTATTCAATTCAGTACATCAATACTTAGTTTACATTTAATTCCAGTCCGATATAATTGATTTAGTGTTTTTTTCAAGCCGTGTCTAATGAAGTAGTTAGTAACACAGTTACCACACTTTTGTTGAAAAACTTTAAAAGTGAGGTTATTCCGAGGGCAAGCGAAGGTTAGACAAGACAGCCATTAAACTATACCTGGCAAAAAGGCATAATCAGTTTTAAAATAACTTATTTATTTTTCACAATTTGTAAGGTTAAATTCAATTTGTCATGGCGTCCAGAGCGCTCGAGTTCGTAATGATTGTGTTAGCGTTGACTTAGTTGCTCAAAGAATACTAATATCTATATCCATAGCGCTAGGTCTACAGAGTGCATAAATTTCAGATTCAATCGCAAAAACAAAGGGATGGTGCCAAGACAAATCACCCCTGAATTATTAAGAGGTACAGTTGGGGCAACAAAAAAAACACTGTGGTTTTACAAGTTCAATGGGCATATTTTAATTAGTAAGTGACTACTTAATTTTATTATTGATTAATCCCAACACCTTAGATTATTAGTAATAATGACAGTATGACAGATAAGGGTTTTGCATAATTACTTATTTCTGATTTCTAAATATTCTTGTGTTCCGTTTAGTTTAGTTTAATAGTATTTTTAGAGTTTTGAATAATTACTTATTTCTCATTTCTAAATATTCTTGTGTTCCGTTTAGTTTAGTTTAATAGTATTTCCAGGATTCCTTCTAAAATGCCTGTTCATACTACCATTGATTTAAAAGCTCGCATCGTTGCTGAGTTAGAGAGTGGTAAAAGTGTTCGCGAAATTTCGCGATTATTAAATGTGTCGCGATCTACTGTTGGACGAGTGCGAATAAAATGGACTGTCCAACATACGATAGCGAGAGCAGTCGGTAGTGGCAGACGAAGAATATCTACACCAGCTGAAGATGAAGAATTAGTTGCTTATGTAAGAGATCATCCTTTTACGAGCTACAGGGTTGCTAAAAATGAAACAGTATTTCCTGGATGTCGTGCAACGGTTCGGGCTAGATTAAAAGAAGTTGGAATAAAGTAATACGAAGCGGCCACTAAAGATCTATTAACCAATGATAACAAAGGATGTCGTTTAGAATTTGCCAGTTGATATGTCAACGAGCCCTTATAGTTTTGGAGTCGAGTTATTTTCAGCGATGAAAAAATTTTCAGTAGCTCTAACAATCGACCTCTAAAAGTATATCGACCGGCTAGAACTCGATGCGAAACAGAATATGTTAATTTTAAAAAACGTAGTGGTCGTTTTTCTGTAAATGTTTGGGGTTGGGTAAGCCATCGCGGGCCAGGAGTTTGCTGGATAGTTGACGGGCGCATAAATTCCGAAGCATATTTAGACATACTGGAAACTATCATAACTCCTTCTCTTCAAGTTTTATATGGTGAAGAAGACTACATTTTCCAACAAGTAACTTAAGATATGAGTTATCCTATTTAACTTTTGAATTTTTACTGTGGTTATAATGAATTTATTGTTACAAGGATAATGCACCTATACACACGTCACGGAGAGTCCGAAATTGGCTTCAGGAAAACAACGTTCGTTTGTTACCGTGGCCAGCAAAAAGCCCAGATCTCAATATCATTGAAAACGTTTGGGCTTTGGTCACAAATACAATTCAAGACCAACAAGGACTACATTTTATTGCCCACAATCGTGACCAGTTAATTGCGGCGATTGAAAATGCATGGGAGGCTGTTGGAATCGATTATCTGCAGCATTTAGTAGCGTCAATGCCTAGACGATTGCAGGAGTACATTGACAACGAGGGCGGTTGTACACATTATTAATTTCATTTTACTGCATTAATCACTAAATTACTCTAAAAGTATTTCTTTATTAATTTTTGTTTTAACAATTTCTGACCTAATCACCAAAGCATTACAATTAGATTTTTTAAATGTAGTTTTTCAAATTTTGTTTTTTTTCTTTTTAGATTTTAGTTACTTTGAAATATTAGACCAAAGTTTTTTTTGTTGTATATTCTAAAGCATATTATAATAAGATCAAAATTGATCAGAGCATTCTACTTATGTCATCGATGCATTGCACTCAAGTTTGACTGAACTGCAATTGTTATGTACGAAGGTCAAGTACTACTTAAAGTAGATATGCCCATTGAACTTGTAAAACCATAGTGTCCCATTTTTTGTTGCCCCAACTGTACCTAAGAAATCTAACCATAGGTTTCGCACGTTATAGATGGCAACGGGATTGCTAGAGTTAAAACAACACCCCCTGAAGAGAAATATTGAATATCTTTGTAATGGAAAGTGAACTCTGAAACACTTCGGTGCAGTTTGGTTAACGCCCAAACACAATCCAAAATAACACAATGGTAGTGCCAGGGGAAATATCCATAAAACTGTCTAATGAACCTGGCGTTGAGTTTTGAACGTTTCAGTTAGTAGTTGTGGTATTAGCGGTAATACAGCATGTTACGAAATGGAAAATTGATACCCTTATACTGACTACCTTTACCTAAAAATTTCAGTGGTGCTGGTCCAATAGAGCACAGAACATAAAGCTATAACTAATTTCTAATAGTTTTATTATTTCACATAATAATTTAATTTACATTTTAACATTTTTTTTATTTTACAATCACTAATCTTATACAGCAAATTTGAAAGCGTTGCTGAAACTGACCAAAACGTTCACTAGACGTCTGAAGTATCTTCGAGTCCAGCAATCGCTTGTTTCTGAAAAAATATACTAATTAGTTTTTAGCGAATTCTTGAAAATTGTGTCGTTAATTCTTAACTTTGATTAATATAATACATCAACTGAAAACCAAAATGTGACTTTAATTATTGATCACAATGTAAGATTTAATTTTACATTTAAACGATCATTAGATGATATAATAAAAAAAATCGCCTTGTCTACAAGATGTTAAATGTAGTTAGAGACCAATAGAACGAACAAATTCTTAAATGAATAACGAAATAAACGATGTAAACTTACACATAAGGCGAATAAATAACAGAAGGAAGATTCCAAATAAAGATGAAATAGTATCAAACGTAGATGACAGACTTTATTGACGAATAGTATATTTCATATGAGTTGTTAATTTAAAAAGAATTTGTATAATAGAAGAAATATTAAAAATACCTAAAAATTATAACTAAACAATGTTCCTTTCTAAACGAAAAGAAATGAATAGAACCAACTGAAGAAGACAACAAAAAGAAGTACAGACAAGGTAATTTTACAAAACGTTAGACCAAGATAATTGATGAAAAGAAACGGTAAGTAACCTTTTTTAATTTTTTGCATCCTAAAATGACAGCTACAAATAAAAAGTCAAATAACTTAATTTAAACATTTTCAACTTTGTTAATAACATTTAAGTAAGAAATGCGATTTGGACTATTGATAGGCGCATTAATATAATTTTTCAATCGAACGTATCTACGGATAATTAACATTTAGTTAGTTAAAAGAAAGAACATTTCGAAATCTAAACGTGCTCTCTATAGTCCGGCTCGAAGGACCAAAACTGTTTGAGGTCTTCAATGCGGGGTTAAAAATCGATTGCAGTAGCGGTAAGTAGTCCATAGAATCTATAAAATTTATAGTCACCCTGCGATAGCCACACGTTCCACATGTTACGAAATAGTTCGAGTAGTTCCAAACCTTCTAGTTCTAAGTATACTTTATAAGCGGTATTTGATAAAGACAAGAGAATTAGTGATAAACGAGCAACTTGTATAAATACCTTAGAATTTGTGTTTATTAGAGTGAATTTATGTGAAGATTATTTGAATAAGTGTGTTATCATTGATCTCACCCATGACCCATAGAGGCTGGGTTTACGGTAGTTTTCACTGATAGTAGACGCCAAAAACTAAATGACTTTGACGCTAACGCAAACATTTAAAATAAACTCCAAAATAACAAAAAAAAAAAACTTACAGTGCCTACAGCAATTCCTTCATCAGGACTAAGTCCTCTAAGGCCTAGTGACACTCCAACATTAGTACCATTAGCGTTTGAACCAAGATTAAAACCAAGTCCAGTACCTAGTCCACCTACTCCTGCGGAACCACCTACGTTTAATCCATATCCATTAAGCAAATCCTTTTAAAAAACAGATAGAGGAGTGTGCTGCACTAAATCTGATTATTATTATACTTACATCAAATATACTTGCATCTGAAAATATACGCCAAGATATAGTGAAAGCAAAATTTGTGTCAATAATACTCACGAGAGGTAGATGAAAGTAGGAATATACAAAACGCTACAACTAAACCTTGTCCTTTCATTATAGCTAGTGATTATTTCAACCAGAGAAACTAATCTGAAAATGATTTAAGACTGTCTTACTTATATAGTAAGGACAGGATTAATTTTGCCTAGATAAAATTTTTTATGTCAATAGCTTTGAATTTTTGTGTACAGGAAGCCATTATTCAGATTTGAGTAGAAGTTTCCACCTACTGAATTTGATCGGTTGTGTTATGTTTAACAAAATGTTTTCATAACCCACTTTAACCCCAAATCTGTTTAATTCGATTATGCCTAACACAGTTCATTATATTCAATCTAATAAACATTTAGCTAATTTTTTATTAAAATGAAATTCGGTAGTTGAGCTTCTTAATAAACGTTCCCTAACTATTATGTCAGACATAACATTTCAGTTTTCAGAATTCATATATTTATTTAACATTTTAATTAATTTTCAAAAACTATTATCATTTAATTTGTAAAAAAAAATGAATAATAGTTTCACAACCAAGGGATAAATCTTTTAATTATGCAAACAGTCGTTATGCGTGTGTTACTTAATTCTATTGGTATTAAATATCATTACCATTCCTTGGAATTAGTGATAATTCCTTTACTGCACTTTGTTTGATGAATGTATTAAGTGATACAGACAAAAAAAAAAAAATAAATATCCACATGAAGTTGGACTTTGCACATACCCATATTTCTCCCCAATGTCTACGCTTGCTTCTTTTAATCTTTTGGGCGTGAAAACTGTGAAAAAAAGAAAATATACAGAGATTATTTACAGTAAGCTACCCGCCCTTATTCCTTAAATCATTGGAGATATTAAAATGAAATTTTGGAAATATAGTAAACAATAGATTTATGACGGATACACATTTTCAATGGTAAAAACCCAGAAAGCCGTGTTTGTCGAAGATTTATAAGGGAATTGGTAACAAAGGTTTTGAGAACTAGATCTGATCAAATCACTCAGATAGGTCAGCAAATTCCTGAGAATAGAAAAATTGTTGAAAATACTAATTTGCTATTGCGCGTTTTCGTTGAAAATCAAGAAGTATTTAAAAAATCTGTTAGAGAAGTGGAAACATTTAAATGTGCGAAATAGGATGATGCAGATGATTTACTTATGTCAGGATATGCAAGAATTTACTTTGAATGCCAAAGAAAAGCTACTAATTGAGTTAATAGTTAATTACATTATTGTTAATTAAAACAAATCATTTGTAATATTGAAGTGGCAATAACTTCTGAAAGAATTTATGTAACTCAAATATATTCTTGGGGAATATACTTCATTGACATGTCTTGCGAATGACCCTAATTTCAACCTACCATTCCGTTAAAAAAAATATCATCACTTGGCGTCGATCTGGAATTTTGTTAGAATATTATATTAACCGTTGAAAAACAAACGTTATCTGATTTATATTAGAACAAGTACACAGATAGAGCTTTCTTATTATGCAAAGAAAATGTCATAATTGCATACAGGGTGTTTACAATTGGCTTACCAATCAGCCATTATTCCAACTAGTGAAAGTTTACTTTTTCAAATAGAACACCCTGTATATTATTCCATTTTTGGTTTCTACATATTAACCCTTATCAATTAGATATACAATTTCCTATCCCTAAATATAGCAGTTTCCGAATTATTTTCAATTTTTCAAAATGTATAAGATTATTGGAACATTTTTTAAATCCATGGCCTCGTATAAATAGAAAAAAAAACAGCCGAAAACGATTGTATTGCAAATTAAAAAACGCAACAGAAAATAATACACTATAATTATTAAAATTATTTCTAAAAATACAAAACTAATAAAATAGAAAAAAAAAAAATTTAATGTTAATCATTAGCGATAATGATTTATAATAATTGTTCAAAATGTTGTCCGTTTCCTCGGATGCAGACCTGAAGTCGATCAATAAAATATTGTTCAACCCTACGCAACAACTCAGGAGTAATGCTATGAAAAGCGTGTGTTATACGATTACGCATATCTTCGGCAGTGGTTGGTGGTTCCCTATAGACAATAGTTTTTGTGTATCACCATAAGAAGAAATCTATTCATGTCAGATCAGGAAACCTAGCTGGCCACCACACAGGTCCATTTCGGCCAATGCATCTATTTGGAAAGACTCTATTGAGATAATCTCTTACATTTGCAGAGTAGTGGGCACGAGCGCCATCATGTTGATACCACATTGTGGCTCTAATGTCAAGAGTAATATTTTCTGAAAAGCCCGGTAAATCGTTACGAAAAAGTTAAGGCACTTCGCACCATTCGAGTGTCCATCAAAAAAGAATGGACCGACGACATAATCCTCAACGATGGCACCCCAGACACTTAAAGACCGCTAATGTTGATTATCAACTTGTCTTAATAAATGTGGATTTTCTGAGGAGTAATAATGAAAATTACGTGTATTAGCAAATCCATTCTTATGAAATGTTGATTCGTCTGTCCATAAAATATTATAAAAAAAATTTGGGTTTCGAGTAATTTTTTCACTGGCCCAGTTACAAAATCTTACTCGCTGATCGAAGTCTGCATCGCTCAATTCTTGGTGTAATTGAATATGATGTAAGCGATTCTTCTTTAAAAGACCGCCTACTGATCTCTCACTTATACCAACTATTTCATTTATGTCCTTTTGACTGCTGTGATGATCCTCTTCGATGGCGAGAAGAACCCTCAAATCACTATCTTCATTTGTAGAAGGTTTACCACGTACATGTTTGGAGTAATTGGCACGTGAAGTTGCAATAAATCTACTCATAACTTTCTGAAACGATCTTGCGTTTGGATGTCTTCTATCTGCATATCTTTCAGCATAAATTCTGCTGGCCAATAAACAGTTTCTTTCTGCAGCACCCAACACGAATATCATATCAACTAACTCATTATGTGTAAAATTCATTTTATAAAAATTTTGATTACTAACAATAACACTCGTAAATGGTTAACTACCGTTTTATTTATTTACGTCAAACATTAAATTTTTATAAGAAGCACACTTGCTTTTAGAATTTTACTTGAAATTGAAGTAAATATTTGTCAAATTCTTGTTAACATACAATTCCTCCAGTACAAAAATTGTAATTAGCCTTCTATCATAATATATTAGTTTCTGTTGCGTTTTTCAATGTATAATACAATTGTTTTATGATGTTCTTTTTTATCTATACGAGGCCATAGATTTAAAAATGTCTCAATAATCTTATACATTTTGAAAAATTGAAAATAATTCGGAAACGGCTATATTTAGGGATAGGGAGTTGTATGGCGAACTGATAAGGGTTAATATGTAGAAACCAAAAATGTTTTAATATACAGGGTGTTTTATTTGAAAAAGTAAACTTTTATTAGTTCGAATAATGGTTGATTGGCAAGTGATTCATAAGCATCCTGTATGCAATTATCTCATTATCTTCTTATTAAAAGGAAGCTCTATCTCTGTACTTATTCTCATATAAATTAGATAACTTTTATTTTTCAACAGTTAAGGAGGTACGTTTTCAAATCAAACTCCGTAATTTCAATTTTTTTTTAGAAAATTCAAAATAACTCAAAAACGGCTATATTTGGGGATAGGGAAATATATTGCGAATTTGTTAGGAACAATGTGTAGAATTCAAAAAGAGTAATAATATATAGGGTGTTCCATTTAAATTTTTTTATAATAATTTGGACCTCTTTAAACAAACAACCTGTATCCGCGTGAATAATTTGAAAATATGCACACAACTAAACTATAACTATAACAAATTTTATTAATCTAGCTTACATAAAACGGAAGATATAGAAGAAGGCGCTCTTGTTGCCAGACCCTGTGTATATATATATATATATATATATATATATATATATATATATATATATATATATATATATATATATATATATATATATATATATATATATATATATATATATATATATATATATATATATATATATATATATATATATATATATAATTTTGGTGTGGTAGTATTTAATTGACCGTGATTGATGAAATTGCAAATAACTCGTAAACAGTTCACTTTATCAATTTCAACCAAGAGGACCAAATTTGCAGAAAATTGAATAACGGGCGCAATAAAGTCACTAAAATACCTGAGCAATCACACACAAAAAATTTTAAATAGAAAGTATACGGGAACAATGAGAAAACTAACACTTCCAGTTCATTCATAGACAATCCAATCAAACCAGAAAAAAATCGTCAATAAAGAAATAATTTTCGTTGGGGATAGCGTTTTGAAAGGTTTCCGAAAAACGATTTTCAAAATTCAATTTTGAAGGCCCGTCACTTTGTAGCCATACATTTTAGAGAATATTTTTATCTGACTTTTCGCCTTCAATTTACGCGTAGAACATACACATGAAGTAGGGGTACGTCTTTCTGGTTCATGTTGTATATATATATATATATATATATATATATATATATATATATATATATATATATATATATATATATCTATTTAATTCGTTTTTTGACTGGTTTATATTATATATATTTTTTAAATTGTTGGTCTAAAGTCAATAAATAAAACACCAGTAGTGGAAATCATTTTTCGACATCGGTTGATGTCATCGCCTAAAATGTGTTTTAGAATATTACAAAGAAATTTTGAAAAATAACATGTGGGGCGATGATATTATTGGACGAAGCGGACAAACCGGGGTATTTCGGCCGTAGCATACTGGCCGCGCCTACTGTCCTAGCCCGCATTTTAAAACCTTATTTTTTGCGTTTATTCCCGTCTCATCCAGATAATAAACATGCATTAATTTGAAATTTCGGGAGGATTAGAAATTCAATGTAAAATGCTTTTATTAAATTTAATAACGTCAATACATTTAAGAAAGTGTATATTTTAAGACATTATATGTATTACATATTCCTTAATTACACTTTATCACTTCCCTGTTCACGAGGCAATTTCTAGTTTCAAATTATGCAACAGATATCTTCTCTTTATGTTATACTTATTTTTAATTTGCGTCTTAATATAATTTATAGCTAATTAATTCATTTATGTATGTAAATGGATAATAACGTCGAGTTGCTACATGGTTAAATGGAGTACTTTCTTAATAGTTCTTACTTTAGTCTGGTTTTCTTATTATTGCCTGTTTCTTACATCATTTCATAATCCTGTAATCAGTAATAACACGCATTTTTTGCTTTTTATAGTTGTTTGGGTAATTGTGTTACAATAGTATCTTAATTGCTTTATTTATGTCGATAAACGCCAGTGAAAAACAAAAGTGTTGTAAAATAGAATGGTTTAATACTTTTCTGTTACTATTGACTTTATTACATCAGTTTCCGTTCATAAATTTTAAAATCCATTACATTTCAGCCTTGTTTATAGGCAGTGAAGGTTACATCACCCATACAATAAAATACAGTGTATAATTAGCGTTTCAATATAACATTCAGTGAGTATGATAATCTAAAAAGAGATTAAATAATTTCTTTTGTAAATTAAAGTGTTGAACCTATGAACTTTCCTAAATACCCGTTAAAAGGACCCCGCACTAAACTTATGAATTTTGGGCCTCGGTTAAATTGTCTGAAATTTGAATATGTTTTAGCTTTTGACTCACTGATCAAAAGTCTCCATGGGTAACAAGCCCAATTGCTACGAGCAGTAGAAAGTCAGAATTTCAGCGATATTATGTTAATTTGATAATTATGTTTATAACGACCTTGAGCATTTTTTTGTTCCTAGGACGGAAAAGTCCACTTTAGAATCCTCTGACATGGTACATAAAACAGTATAGAGTGCGCTAGCGCCCACGGATATAATGTACTATTAAAATAATATTATAATATTGAAATGAAATTAAAAAATAAAGAACATTTACTTGTTATAAATAATATAATATTTTATTAAAGTATTATAAAAGATTTTAACAATTCGTTTATATTATCTTATTAAAAAACCACTTATATAATTGAAAACGAATCGATAAATGAAATCAAAACCAGTTTCTAATCTATAATAGATTTATATTGTATAACTTCAAGTAATGGAAAATTATTTATTGTTAGGAAAGGTGGTTGGTAGATTATAGATTTAACAAATGACAACGAATTTATATGAATTATTATTGAATTACAATCTTTTCTCTGGCGCGAGTCTTTTTGATCACCCCGTTTACTTAATTATTAATGACTAATAACCTCCACGTGAATATTGTCGCCTCATCTATGAGCAGCGTCCATTGTTGTGTGCAGAAGACTATCATCTGGATATTTAACATTTTGCTCATGGTGCGCATATCCAAGATACCACAAAATGCTGGCAACATGTGAACATGTTCCAAGGGTCCTCGCTCCAGATTGACGTGCAATAATACCCTTCTATAGGATTATTTTCTTCTTGAATATCCTGATTGACGTATGATATAAAAAATTGATGCCTCGTAGCATTCATATAATAACAGTTATCGTCATATGTGATGCTACTTATGTTACGACAATCATATTCACTGCATAAAGGAATGCACTTGCTAAAAGCCACATTAATTGTAGCTACTGATGGATACATTTTGTCATTATTAGGACCATATTTCTCCGATGCTCACAACAACTATGCTGCAATTCATCGAGATGAATTTGACAAAGACGTCCAAAATTTAAGGGATTGGCTTCAAGATAGTGATATATTTTTGGTGGATCGAGTCCATAGAGATATTGTTAAGCTTTTACAGCAATTGGAAATTCAGCATAAAATGCCAGCATTACTAGGGCGTGGTCAACAGAAACTAACCACAGAAGCAACAAACGGTACACGTTTAATAACAAAACACCCATGGTTAGTCGAGCAAGTAAAGGACATTTCAAAACGATTTGTAAATTCTTCGATGACATTTTTAACATCCAAAGTGCGACACATATTGGTCATTAGAATTGCCTGGGAAATTATAAATCCTCTTATTCATGAGGAAGGAGCAACTGTTCAACTTGCTAGAGAGATGTTGCATCGAGCTAGAGATGCCAATGTTGTACAAACACGAGTAGAAGTTGATAACTTACGCATCAGGCGTGCTATTTGGGAAAGATTTGATAATCTGTTACCTCATTTTCCAAGACCAGATGTCAAGTACCTGCGTGATTTGACAATAGGGGTTAACCACATTACGGTCGCCAGAAACGGAAATGACGAACTTGAACTTGATACACTGTTAAATGAGAATAATTTCATCAGACTGAGAGTTTACTCTTGATTCGGCAATGCTACCAGGCATCAGGTTTTTGCATCATACGTCAATCAGGATATTCAAGAGGAAAATAATCCTATAGAAGAATATTATTGCAATCTGGAGCATGTTGCCAGCATTATGTGGTATCTTGGATATGCGCACCATGAGCAAAATGTTAAATATCCAGATGACAGTCTTCTGCACACAACAGTGGACGCTGCTCAGAGATGAGACGACAATATTCACGTGAAGGTTATTAATCATTAATAATTAAGTAAACGTGATGATCAAAAAAACTCACGCCAGAGAAAAGATTGTAATTCAATAATGATTCATATAAATTCGTTTGTCATCTGTTAAGTCTATAATCTACCAACCACCTTTCCTAACGATAAATAATTTTCCATTACTTGAAGTTATACAATATAAATCTATTATAGATTAGGAACTGGTTTTGATTTCATTTATCGATTCGCTTTCAATTATATAAATGGTTTTTTGAATAAGATAATATAAACGAACTGTAAAAAACTTTTATAATACTTAATTAACTAATATTATATTATTTGTAACAAGTAAGTGTTCTTTATTTTTAAATTTTGTAACAACCCATTTTGAGTTGTATTAAAATATACCGTAATTTACGTTCTTCGTTCATTTAGTTGTAAATATAAGAAAAAAAAGGTTTTTAATTATTAATGAGTTATAAGTATGTGGTAGGCAACTTAATTTGCATTTTGGTGTAACTGAAGTGCATATTTTCTTAGGGGTTTATATTCCATATCTTTGACTTATTTTTTGCGCATATTTTTTTGCGCAACGCTATATCACCTGATATCTAAGCGTCCTTTCGAGCATTGCTTGATGAACCTTATGTTGATTAGGAAGCCATTTTTGGGTTTCCACCTAAATTTTGTGAAAGTGCCATTGATTTAATGGTAAGGTACATTTAACTCGCATTACATTAAAATTTAAAACATTTGCTTTTTGCAGGCACTTTTACTTTTACACTATTAGAACTTTTACTACTTTTAATTGGACATTTAATTCTATTTTAATTACATTTTAATTACACGTTTAATTCTACTTTTACGTACGCTTTTACTTATACTTTGCTAGATCTAATTTAGATCACACCTTTTTATTTGAACTTTCGAGAGAATGCAATTTTTAATAAATATAGTTTGTATATTTTTTTATTTTGACATTTTGGTGAATTTTTTTGTTGTATCCTCGGTTTAGCTATTTCGAGCATAATCAAAAAATAACTTAGCGTCCGAGATAAGTTTTATTATTGTTACATTACAGTTACTATATTTATGTTAAGTGGAAATAACCAAGCTGAAATTTGTGGTAATTAAGCAAATCAAAAAGATTGAACCGGCCTACTTTAATGTTTTACCGACTGGGACAACTGCATTATCTTTTATTGAGTATTTTGTATCTATGGAGATTTTAACGATTCGTTTTGAGAACCTTCACACCCATTTATTTATTAAGTTATTTACACCAGGGCTTTTAATCCACCATAACATTATACCTGGCACCATTACACTACATATTATAATTTCATTTCAATACTATAATAATATTATAATGGTACTTTATGTCCGTGGGCGCTAGCGTGTCGAGCGCTGCATACTGTTTTATGTCCCATGTCAGAGGATTCAAAAGTGGACTTTTCGATCTTAGGAACAAAAAAATGCTCAAGGGCGTTTGCCAAGACCGTTTACTTGCTCTGGGGAACGAATAATTCGTCTTTTGTCCGCTTGTAAGGTCCATAAACATAATTATCAAATTAATTTAAATATCGCTGAAATGCTGACTTTCAACTGCTCGTAGCATAAAAAATATAGTGTTTAGAGATATGTGTCCATGGAGGCTTTTGATCAGTGAGTCAAAAGCTAAAACATGTTGAAATTTCAAACAATTTAACCGAGTGCCAAAATTCATAAGTTTAGTGCGTGGTCCTTTGTTTCTAAAGTTACAGTTGTAAAGCGAAAGCGAAATATGGGAATCTAATTAAATTGATTTAATTGAATACTTGGCGTTCACACCATAAAAACTGAAACACACACTATATATATATATATATATATATATATATATATATATATATATATATATATAAAAGGGTACTTTATTACTTCCAAAATAGGTATCTAACATTCGTTGTCACTTCATATATAACCCAACCACTTCCACTTTTGGAAGTCACAATGTTTTTTTAATATTTTTTAATTTTCTAGTTATAGATGGCGTATTCTATGATTTTTGAAAAAAAATGTTGGAAGCGACTTTGACATTTCATACATACAAAACGGTTTTTTAGTTCCATTATGCATAGTAGTGCTAGTATGGTTTTATATATTGTTGGCTTAAGATATAGTTATCAAGTGTTTTTGTTGCTTCTGCGAAGTGGCAACACCGTTTAAATTGAAAATATCGCTACGAACTATAATTTTGCTTTGTATAGTCTACATATGAACTATCTTAGGTTAAATTTAATTTATTTAACCTAAGGGTAATATTTTTGATGTGTTAGATCTGTGAAGTTGTTTCAAGATGAATAGCAGAAGTAAAAGAATTCTAGGATTACCGTTAAACAAAGGTAAGTGTAAAGTTTGTTGATATGTTTGTATAGCTCTATTTAGCTTTTACCGCGTTTTACGCATTGAGATTCCTATCTTAATGGTTTTATGTAGTTAACTTTATACCATAACCCTCATTACAAATGAAATTGTCATCGCGGCATAAGATTGAAGATTATATCTTATTTGTAATAGTTTATACATAAAACGTGTATCAATTTTCTATATTTTTTTTAATTTTCAATATTTTACTCAAATACAATTAATTTTTAACACTTACATCAATTGATTATTTTAATTAGGAAATATGAAATAAAATATAGGTGGTTCTAATTACAATGTAAAGCAAACATTTTAAATCCACATTTTTCTTACAGAACCTGTAATCGAAAAAGAGACTGGGTAGCACATTTGACAAATCCAAGACAAGAGAAAAAAAAAATGTATGTAGTAGACAATTTTAAAAAGACATGTATAAGTATTAAAACCACTTGTTCTAAGAAAAAATATAGATATATAGTTGGTTAAAAAGACTCTTATGATTAGAATGAGAATTGTTTTGATAACCTATATGATCGTATGTTAATTAAATTTTGTATTTTTAAGAGAAACTGTCAAAATAAGTCAAAATCTTTACAAGTTAGAGACGAAAGTTTTTGATTTTTTATATGTTAGAGACGACCGTACGTACCTTGTTCCCATTGGATTACAATAAGTGATGTTGTCGTAGTAATGATTTCTAAGGTAACCAGAATTTTTGTAATCAAAATATTTGCATCTAATTAATAAATATATTTGCATTAACAAATAAATTATATAACATTACACACAAAGTAACGGGTGTTACTGGCTCCGGAAGGTAACTAGCTCGCCTTAGGCTCGCCAGTTATATCCTTCTGTCGCCAGTAAAAACCCTTTTTACCTTGCTAGTAATGTTATATACTATTTTACTGGCGAGAGGAGAAGTTTATTGGCAAACAAATTTATTTACAAGTTAGTTGCTTGTAAAAGTGATTTTACACAGCTAAGTTTAGTTAGGTTAATGCATGTTTACTATTGAGTAACAAATAAAATGTTTTACCATAGAAAGCATTTCAATACCTAATAAGATTTATATTTATTCCAATTTTTAGTGCAATGAACCTGTCGAAATGCAACAAAGAAATAAAATATGTAAAATATGTCTATTTCATTACTCTTAAACTGAAGTGATCTATGTTGAATTGAAATTAAAGTAGTGATCGTTTATGTAGCATATTGTATAATTATGCATTGTTTTAGGAATGGGTGAATAGTACTAATTTTGAATTCAAAAAACCCTTTGATAAGAGCCTTAAATATGATGAGTTTAACTCATTTTCTGAAGTACATAACTCTGATGAAAACATATCTAACAATAATATAGTAATAGCAGTGGCAGTTTTAGTATTATATCAGAATAAGATATGAATAGTGAGCAAAGACTTGGTGAACAGATTAATTTCGACAATTCTCATAACAAAATACAGAAAACTGTAACAGCAGTTGTAGTTGTAGTATTATACCAGAACTAGAAGTAAATAATGTAAATTACAAAAATAATGATAGCTTACAGTGTAATCTAGATAATCCACCAATCTTACAAAATAATTCAGGAAATTGCAGTAAAAGTAATTACAGTTTTTTAGCATCATTTTAGAACCAGAATTGCTTAGTAATAATGAAAAACACAATGTTAACATACTGAGCACTAATTTAGTCGATTCTACCATAACCATATTATACTACGATAAAGATAAACAAACTGAAGGAATATTTAATCACAGCAACTATAGTTCAGAACTAGTACATCATATTACTAAAGATGATTGTAATACACAGTGTAATTTAGGTAGCATTACCACCTTACGTCATGTTTCAAGTAAAGCATGTAAGGAGGAGTGTAATGACACCAATTGCAGTGTTATACCAGAATCAGTATTTGACGATGCAAGGGATAAAGATTATGTCTTAAATAACTTTGAAAACACTGCTAGTTTGTCTATTTCATCCCTCAGTGATAATGAGTCTTTAATTGTACCAAAACAAAATCATATTATGTTGAGTAAACCAACATTAAAAAATATTCAGGTGATGTTGTTATTTGATTATCTCTATTTTTAATTGTAACTTAACTTTAGAATCAACGCTCCCAAGAAAAATTGGTAAGATGTAAATTTTGCGGAGAGGATATTCAAACAAAAAACTTTATGAGGCACTTACAAAGACACCACCCTCAGGAAAAAGAAATAATACAAATACTGCAATATCCAAAAAATAGTAAATCACGGCGGCGCGCAGTTGCATTATTAAAGAATGACAAATTTTAATATGTACATCAATGGTTTAATAAGGCCAAATCGGCAACGCAAAGAAGACTCCGCTACAGAAACTGAATTTTACCCATGTGCATATTGCAAAGGGATTTTACAAAAGGTACTTAAAGCGTCATGCAAAATCTTGTATTGTACATGTAAATAGAAATGTAAATTCTAAACTAAACATTAAAAAGCAGGTCGGCAATAGATAGTATAGTAGTTACTGATAGTTCTAAGTGTGAATCCAATTAAGTGATCATATTATGTAAGATATAAATGCAAATCATTTGTTTATTGTACTTTTCACGTGCAATACTAACTTTTCAACCTCAAAATCACTCTGCAACACATTGTTTCAGGTCTAGACTGCTAAAACTTTTGAACTTTTGTAATTTTGAATTTGATACCACAGATTTTTCACAAATGAACATTTACTGACATACATATTAGAGCCATTTTGTATGTCGCTGTTCAGTTCACCAAAAAGTGTTTGCCATATTTTTAATGAATTAAGAATGTAAACACAAAAAAATTTGTTTATATGTCCAGAAGATATTTTTGCGAGTATTCGTAGTTGCACACTTCGACTTCGCAAAACTATCTTTTATACAAAGTATTATTTGTCAAAAACAAACATTACACTCTTGCTAGATATGTACTAATTTTTCCAATACAATTAAGATGGTTATGGAAAAATCATTTCATTTTTTAGAATCAAAATTTATACTGAATTTCTATCTCATACACAACAATTAGTTACAATTCACAACAGCTATGCCTCTAATTTGTTTGTTTAAGTAATCAAAGTCTTTAAAATCATTATTGGTAGGAAACCGTTGGAAAAATTATTTCCTTTGATTGAAAATACTCCATTATATTATTTTACACTTTCATATCCATTTCATACTCTTTCTACCGATACTTTATTTTAGGTGTTTGATATTATGAAATATCCTTTGTGGCAAAAAGAGATCCATTAATAGCACATTTTGGGGAATCTTACTTAAAACGACATAAAAAAGAGCGAATAATATATGCTTGTTCAAACAGAATAAGAGAAATTGCGCGCGTTTTGATTGCATACCGTAGGCTTGTAAATGACAAAAACATAAGTTTTAAGTATTTGCATAATCCTCAAAACTTTGACATGGTGTTAGCAGCCGTACGAGAGGTTGTTGGGTATGATCCAGACAAAAAGACATTTGACGCTCCCAGTTTAGCCATGCACATAGGCACATCATTAAAAGTATCCTCGGATGAATTACTACATTTAATTTTAAAAGGAAGTCCAGGTTTTAGATGTAAAACTCCTAGTGAAACACAATATTGGATACAAGTTATAACAAATTTAAAAAATTAGTACAATCGCGTTGGATCATAGAAATGAGTTCTCTTGCCCATAAAGACTTGCAAGAAAAACAGTGGAGAAAACCTTTGCTTTTACCTTTAATTAAAGATGTCCAAATATTTCGTGAAGAAACTTTTAAAATTTCCAAGCACTGTGAGAAACAGTTTATTGATGAGGTTGATGATGCATCCACTTATAAGTTATTAGTACAATGTACACTGGCGTTGTTAATTCTATTTAATAGAAGAAGAATTGGTGACGTACAATTTTTGAAAATAAAAGATTATGAAAATGACGTACGAAGTAATTTCGTTGATTTTGAAAATACTTTATCAAACACAGGAAAAATTTTAACAAAACGGTACAAACGTGTCATAAATAGCGGAAAAAGATCACGTGCTGTAGTAATTTTAGTACCAGAAGCACTGTAAAATTATGTAAATTCGTTGCTTAACCATAGAGTATATTTCTAATGAAAATGAATATTTGTTTGCCATACCATACAGTAGAATAACACGGGGAAAAGGAGATGTGGTTACTGGAGAATTAACAAAAAAAAATTAAATTAGAAAATCCAAATGCGATTAGTAGTAACAGGTTGAGAAAGTGTATTGCAACAGTTATGCAAATTCTTAGTCTAACTAAAGAAGAGACAAAACAATTTTCTAATTTTATGGGTCACACTGAAAAAACTCACCAAAAGTTTTATGAGTAAGAAAATTACTTTTTGCACTAAAAACAATACTAATAATAGTAATATGTTTCTAGATTACCAATAGATATCTATCAAACAGCGAAAGTGTCAAAAATTTTACTTTTAATGGAAAAAGGGGAGATTCCGATAGGATATAAAGGTAAATCGTTAGCAGATATTAATCTAGATAGTAACAGTATTGACCAAAGAGAAGTAAACGGTGGGTTCATATTTCAAGTAAGTTTGGAAAATACATTACACTGTTTTTATAGATGTAGAAACCGCAATTTTGGATCGGGAGTTACAACCAAAGGAACTAGAGAAAAGTAACCAATTACAAAATGGTTAAGCATTTAGGGTGATTATAGAGGGTCTTAACTGCATCAGTTCAAATAAAAATGACAGATTTTGCCCAAAACGAAGAAATACCAGCAAAGAAGAGGAAACTGGGAACAAAGAAAAGTAAGACTTGTACTTTTTAAAACAGTTACTTATGCACAACTTTTAGAATGGTCTAATCGTGATATTGCTGAAATTGAAAAAGAATTTAGCCATTTCATTAAAAACGGTACTTAACCTTCATCTGACAAAGTGAAGCAGTTTATATTACAAAAATCAAATCTAGTCGATCCATATCGGTAATCAAGTCAAAAATTCAACATTTAATCAAGTTAAAAAAAGAAGAAAATTAGAATAATAATTTTATATCAGAATAATAAGACTGTGTTTAATATATTAAACAATAAAATTGTTTTTGTTTTTTATGATAATCTTTATGTTAAGTACCCATATTTAATTCTCATTATGTTATTATACATGAAAATATTGAATGAACATATTTTTACTTATTAATCGTTATTATGTTAAGTATGTTACATTTTATATATTCATATTAACATGTTTACATTTCATTGGTATTAAAAAATTTTAAATATACTGTATAGAGTTGTATTTTGTTGTCGTTAAATCCAATTAAACTTGCTAATTTCATTTTCCTAAGCTCAGTGGCGAAACTACAAAATTTTTCTGGGGGGGGGGGGGCAGGTCCCACGGGCTCTTTTTGGGGAGGGGTGCGTATAAAAATGTTGTTGGGGCGTACACACCACTTTTTTATAGATGCATGCGCATGAAAACTACGTCAATCTTGTTTTCACTCTCAATTTTAAACAGTTTTGGTTTTCATCAACATGGTTTGTCACATACCTACTTTAAGTAAAAGACTTTCTTGTTTTCACATTTTATTTAGGAAATATAACATATAAGTATGAATAAAAAAAACTTCAAACTAATTTTAGTTTTCTATCTGTTTTATAAAACAGAGAGAACTTGTTCAGCCGACAATTTCTGCTTAACTAAAGCATTTTCGATACAGAAAAGTGATAAATTTGAAAATCTATCTTGTACCATTGTGGTTCTCAGCCATGTTTTTATCCGCCTCATAGCGGAGAAACTTTTTCGCAACCAGCTGAACTGATTGGAAGGCCTACAGTAATTTGTAGTAATTTGTAAAGATTTGAGTCAGATCCCCTTCACTTGAACTTTTAGATTTTCCAACGTGATTTCAAGATTTTTATTTTTGAATAAATTTCGTATCACTAAAACTTCAGCTTGAAGTGTTGAGATTTCGATATTGAAGGCCCTCTGATAATTGGCGACGAACTCAAATGCTTGATCCAAATCTAGCTTCATAAAGGAATCAATCGATCTTGCAAGGGGAAGATTTTCAAATCGTTTTTTCATATTGCCAATCACGTTGTCCATGACTTGGTAGTAAATGTTGACTTTCCAGTATTCGGGAGCTGTAGTTCCTGCAGGTATGTCGATCAGAGATGATTTACCCAGGGTTGAGTCAGATAGATATTCATTAAGCATTGTGGTTGCTTCCTTTTTTTTGAAATCCTTAAAGGCTCCAAACAAATGTCTTGTTCTCCTGAGAATTTTTCTATTTCACTCCACAAGTCCTCAAATTTGTTCCTCTTCTCTTCAAAGCTACTTATAGTGCTATCTATGATATCACTAGCCTGACCTAGTGTGGCATCTTTTCTCTGAAAATATTTACTCAGTACATTTGCGACCATTAACACTGAATGGAAGACGAACAAACAAACGATAAATTGTGGCTTTATCATTGATGCCTGTATTCCAAGTGCTTCTACAGAATTGTTGTCTCGCCTTTGTTCAATTTCCTCATCCAGAGCATTTCGAATTGCTTGGAAATTTTTCAAAAGGGATTTGCAATTTTCATATCGACAACTCCACCTGGTACTGCTAAGACTTCCCATTTTGCCCCCCGACTTTATACCTAGAGCATCACGGGCGTTTATGAGATGAGAGTGATGAACGGGTTGAGAAAAGTGGACGTATATTGAGTGTTGAAAAATGCAGCTGCAGTAGACACCTTAGCACAACTGTCGACAATTACCAAGTTCATCCTGTGTGCCAAGCAATGAAAGTAAATGGCTTGTGGATGATCCTCCCTTATTTTGGCTTGCAGTCCTTGGTGTTTCCCAGACATAACACTGGCTCTATCATAAGATTGGCCAATTAATATGGCGTTATTCAACAAACTGCATTCACTTAGATACTTTTTAATAAGTATTTTTCAACTCTCGGCATCTTTAGAAGAAGAACAATCTACGAAACCAAGAAAACGTTCCTCAACTCCCAAGCCTACGGTATATCTGATTGCCACGGACAATTGTTCTTGTTTGTAGCACCTAGCTTCATCAACCATTATCGAAAAAAAACCACATTGCCGCACTTCTACAATCTGTTCAATAACAAGTTGAGATGCGATGCTTATTATTTCATTTTGTATTTTGGAACTGCAATAACTGATATGTCTGTCTAGATGCATCGAAAAATTCGTGTCATGTTTTGCCATAAGTACACCCAACTCCAGAAAATTTCCTCGGCTAGTAGATGTTGCGTCTTCTCGGTGTCCTCGGAGTGGCAGCCCTTGACGTGTCAAGTATAAAATCATATCGATTAATTTTACCATATAATCTCGGTTCTGTATTATCATTTCTTCATGTTGTATGGTTAGCTTCTTATGAACATCTCCGGCCTTCAAGGAATGCTTGTAACCTACAAACCTGTGCATACAGTCACTGTGAGCCAAAGAGGTGTCATGTTTTTTCAGCGACCCACTTAGCTTCCTCCAATTACTGAACCCATTAATCGAAAACTTTTCATTTTGATCTCGAATATTTGCAGAGTGCCGAAAATGTCTGCAGACAAAGCAGAACGCTTTATCTAACTTCACACTATATTCAAGCCACTGATAAGTATCAAAGAATTGAGACGAAAATGATCTCCGTCAATCTCCAAATGAACTTTTTGGAAAAACAACCCTTGGGCCCCTTGGCTGCGAAGAACCACTATCAAGAGTTCCCAGATCTTGATCTTCTGGATCATTTCGTCCTCTTTGATTTGTTTCTTCAGATGCAAAAACATCGGATGTTTTGCTACCTTGCCCTTCTTCAGCGGCTTTATTTACATCTTCTCGTATGCCTCCACCAACTTTTTCTATATTTGAAGTTGAAGATTGTGTTAAATCACAAGCTATCTCAATATTTGTTGTTGAGTCACATACTGGAGTAGACGTTTGCCTTGTCTCAGTCTCATCTTTGTCGGGTTGATTTGTGGCAGATTTGAAAAACGATTGTATGTCTTTGAATTTCTTCATGTTCAAACCGCCCACAATCTGCAATCTGCAACGCAAATTCAAATAAAAATAAATTTATAAACACCGAAGCTAACTGCTCGGACACTGATGGGGAAACAAGTAAAAGGGGTGAAAGAAAGTACAAATCAAAATCCCTTTGCAGTTTTAACTTTATACTATTATTATTATTATTAGCTGAAACTTGTGATGCAATCTTTCCTTTTTTTTTCAACCATCAAAATTTTAACATCTTATAATACTCTAAAACAAACATACAAATAAGGAAAATTACCTTAGTCCTTAGTTGTTTGTGGCAGTTGCTATTTGTTTGCTATGATGTTTTATTTCACACAGCACTGTGCTGTCAGCACAGAAGACTCAGAACATGGAACACCGAACACAGGTTATATTGGCACTTGGCTCATAATAATAATAATATTACATAAAATATTAAACATAACTATAACAAGTACTAACCCCATGAATTCATCGTGCGTTGCAGCGTTGCTTATATAGGTACCGATGACGCAAGCAACCCTTCTCGAATCTTCTAGAAGTTCGATGACTAACAATTTACGTAAGCTGCTGTCTGCGTCTGCCGAGGCATCGTAATTATGATTCATACATCTAGATTGTTCGGAATAATGAGTCACCATTTCCGGTATGTTACACTATTTTTAAGTTTCAAGTCTCGCTTCCTTTATAAAAAGTTATCTTTTAGAATGTTAATGTAAACTGTATGTAAACTAATCTAATTTACTAATCTCTGCGGCGTCTTTATGCTTGCTGGGTTTACTACATGCTATTGTTTATGCATAAACACTCAACGCATATCAGTATCATGAACCAAAACAATTCCAAGAGCAGCACAGTCACAATCAGCAGTCTACCGCCGCCGCGCCGCTTAGCTAAACAAATATTATTTCACCGATACAACTTATGTTCGAATGACGAATATTCTAATGTCCTTACATAATAAATAATAATTAATAATTGTACTTATCACTATGTCACTATTACTACTCGTTTGTTTATTGCAATGGTTTAAGATTTAACGAATTAAGTTGTTAGATGGAATTTAAGATAATAAGAATGAAAAATGGGGAAGTGCTCCGTTTTCCTGGGGTGTGTCACGGCTTGCCTGGGGTGTGCCTGGCACACCTTGCACCCCCCTAGTTTCGCCACTGCCTAAGCTAAAATTCGTATTCCTCACCAATTTTTCATTCCTAATGTAAGTTTAAAAAAATATATGGTGTCGAACAACACATGACCTGACCTTCCAACCTACAAAGTGAAAATTAAAAGAAATGAAATCATTTAAATGAGAACTTTTACCTTCCAACCTACATATACATATGTAGCTATAGAAGGTTATGCAATTTACTTTTTTTTTCACTAACCCTAAATCGACTTAGCTCATTTTACAACGTTTAACCAAGATCGGCCAGGTTGTTGGGATATATGTTAGTATCCACGATAACTCCAGAACGAAATCACCTACGTACATAAAATTTTGTGTCGAAAAAAACAATAATTTGTCAGATAGACGTTTAAAACTTCATGTCATATGGAGGTTAATAGACATCTACGAGTATATGCTAACTAAAAAAAATTCCAAAGCCGCACGCTTCTATAAAAATATTGATAATACGGTTTAAGCACTTAAAATTAGATTAATCAAATTTTTCGATTTATTTCTCTGTATACTAAGAAACTGTATAAAAAAAAGTTATGTAAAATGTAATTCTTTTTAAAATATATGTCTACATATTTTCTTATAAAATTAAGTTAAATTATAGCTTTTTTCCGCCAAATTACGCGTCGTATCAAAAATTGCATAGAACATAATTAATCTATATGTTTAAGGTCAATATGTTGGTTATTTCTCCCAAAAACCTAATCAGCTCCAGGAGAAATGAAAACAAGCTTAAATACGAAATCTTAAGCACGTACGTCTTTTCGTATCGTAGATACTAATATACACCCACACACAGGCATCATAGTCGATCTGGCGAAACTTTGTCAAACGTTGTAAAATGAGCTAAGTCGATTTAGCAATAGTAAAAAAAAGTCGATTGCATAACCTTCGATACCTACATATGTACCTATCTGTAGGTTGAAAGTTAAAAATGACTAGCTAGTACAAAAAATAGAAACGTCTATAATAATTAAAATTAGGTAAATAAGCTACGCAACAAAGTTATATTTTGTTATATATAGTAAGTCCTTTAATACTTCCAGAAACTAGACAACTGCGCTACAAGCAATAACGTATTTGTAATACCTAATATACCCGTATATTAATGGAAGTAATAAAAAGTATGGTTGGTATCACATAAAACTAATTTTTATCTAATATAACATTGGTTCCCCTCGTATGAATATCCGCTAATGGGGCTTCCCCTAACTTCATATATTATATTGTACTTCAAAAATTATTATCGCATACATCGGAAGTCAAGACGCCTTTTTGAGATAATGGAAGTGACAACTTAACACTCATCACTATATATATATATATATATATATATATATATATATATATATATATATATATATATATATATATATATATATATATAGATACCAATTGTACTCTGTTGAGCCCGATATGTTATCAGGTCGCTATGAATCCCGAGGTAGGGGTCGCTTGCACAACTCGTTTTTTTTTTATACGAAGTATAAGTAAACTGTAGCAAGATACCAAAGCCCAACTATATAATATTACATAGAAGAAAATGGCTAACCATGTTGACACAATAAATTTGAGATCTTTAAATGTTTGTAAAATTAAAATAATACTTCTTTGATATTTACAATTAAAAATCAAAGCGATACGTCGAATCGATTATTTTAATTTAGTAAAGCTATCATCTTCAATATTTTAAAATTTTGACTAGTACTTTTAACCATAATAAATTTATCCATGATATTTGAAACAATACACTTACTGGGTGCTTGTTTGTTATGTTATAAGTGATTTTCTATATATATATATATATATATATATATATATATATATATATATATAAGTGATTTTATAAAGGTACTATAAATAAATCGTTGTCATCTCTACAGCTTAGTTCTTTTTATGAGTAGAGTGTTTGCAATTAACACTTTGTTTTAACACAAATGTTCTGTTCATTTTTTAACTTAAACCCATTATTCATTGTAATAAATAAAATGCATTGTCATTACCGTACAGTTTTTAAATGATACATCATGTAGTCGTTAAAATTAAGAAGTACTAAAGGTTACATGTGCTATGCTACGTTTTGCGGTAATTAAGTATAAAATAATGGTAATTTAAAAAGAAACCTGAACATTTGTGATAATTAATTTTTTCTACATAGTAAACAAGGACAAGAAGCTATATTAAATACGATTATTTAACCTTTCCGTACGCGGTGTTAATATCTTTATATTTCATTTTTGGATTAATACTACTGAATAGAACAACAATACAAACTTATATTTTCTATCGTACTGGCGATTGCACAAAAGAACCAATTCAATCTTTTTTAGAAAATCATAAAGTAAAAGGTAATATTTTATTATATAAGTGAGCAATGTTACAGATATTTCGAAAAAAAATTGGGTTGTGAATATTTTGAATAAACAGACTAATTTTTATAAGTGAATTATGCACAATATCTCACGTATAGTTTAAAGTTTTTTAGCCACCCCTTTCCAATCATTGATTTCTACCAAAACAATAAAAATGTATGAACTTTATGCATTAGTTTATTTATTTAATAATAATTTATAATAAAATAGTAGATTTAGTGGATGTCAAAAAAGCTGATTTTAAGTTTATTCCAGAAAAGTTTCAAATATAGTATAAAAGTTAATTTCAAGGGTTTGAAAATTGGAACCCAAAAAGACAAAAAAACTCTGATGTCAGGGGCAGCAATTTAACTTAATATTCTTGCTTTTATTTATTTATTTGGGGTTTCGTAGAGTAATACTAGAAATAACCGGTGATTGTCTTTACTGTTCAAGTTGAACCGGTACCTGTTTGTCGCAATGGACAACAAGGAAAGGATATTAAAGAAAAAAATTAGTTAGGCTCGTAAAATAATACAGAAGAAGTATAACAGTATTAAGACTGCTCGCATTGACAATGAAAGAACATTCGAAAGTACTTATAAGCCTTTAATAGAACCTCTAACTGAAATAGTAAATAAAGTCGATAAAAAAACACCTAATAAGGAGGAGGTCATTGATGTTAAACAAAAAAAACCACCCGTATTCATATTTCCAAGAAAGCACACTACTATCCCCACTAGTCCGCTAGCTCAAGTTCAACGGACCCCAGGCCTCACTCCATTAGGTGATTCAAGTAAGGGTGCTACTAGTCCACTAGCTCAGCTTACGTTTTTTCAAAGAAATCCTCCCCCAAGTCTTCCATCTTTCTTAGATACATCCGTCGTGGGAGAGATTAATACTAGGGAGGAAGAAGAACTTCCTGGTATCGCAGATGATTCCCATAATGAACCCATCTCAGAAGAATTTCTCGAGCAGTACAATGAATTGCCACGTATATATGTTGAACGTATTTTGAAGAATGCTGAAGGTGATATTGATCATACGTATGGAGTCCGCTATGATACCAAAACTGACAAATGGACAATTAGTAATACGCCCATCACAATTAAAGGGGACGGTATAATTATTAAAGGTGTCACGTGTAAAGGGACTCCAGGATTATATGATCTGCTTATTATGAATGAACCCGATTTAAGTCTAGTAAAGTCAACAGATAGAAAAAATATAGCACTATTTTAGAGGCTACGAATGTAGTAAGGCGAGATTTTGGCGTAAGTGCACAGATTCGAGGAAGCCGCAGCAGAAAGTGTATACACAAATAATCAAACCCTTGCTGTCATCATCATCATCACCCACCACAACCAAGGGAGGAGGTGGAGCTATGTTTTTTAAGGAATTAACAAACAGACCCATTGAATATAAATATTGGAATGATATACATGAACTAATTCGTGATCTGGAGGTATTGTGGGCAGAAAAATTAGCGGGAAACACAGGTGTTGTAAATGACATAATATCAATTGCAGAAGAACTATATGAAGATGACAAACCGAACAACCGCTTTTTAAACAATATGAATGAGAATGCATTGATGTCGACATGTCATAACTAAAATGCCCCTTGACAAATTTGGACGTTCATATGTCCAGTATCAATTCAAGAAACTAACCCCTCAGTTTAAACTGATTGATACTAACCAATTTGATATTGAGAATAAGAGACTCAGCGATGTGGCAGATCCCACAGATCCTCAAGATGTCTTCACTAAGCAATACTATTTATCAACAAGGTTCGATTTGGATGGAAATCATTTCACACAGTTGGCTGACCCTGAAGAAGATGGTGATGCTATATGCAAAGGAAACCTTGATTTCTGTTTACAAGCAGTTCAGAAAGCTTTCAAAGGAAACGCTAACGCTTATCTAGCGCTGGAGGAAAAACTACATCAACTTAAAGAAATTGTTGATAAATTAGCACCATGTCCAAATTACGAATTGCTCAAACGTGCACGACAAAATTTTAAACGAAGGCGAACAATAATTAGAGGTTTTGATGACCTTTGGCAAGCAGATTTAGCTGAATTTAACACATACGCCGAACAAAATAAGGGTTATAAGTATATATCAGTGGTTATCGACTGTTTTTCGAAATACTTGAGGACTAAAAGATTAAAAACGAAAACAGGTCAGGAAATTAGCAAAGCCATGCAAACAATCTTCAAACAAGGCCGGAAACCTAAAAATTTGCAGACAGATGCAGGAAAAGAATTCTACAATGAGCATTTTACTAAACTAATGCAGCGTTATGGAGTCAACCATTACTCCATCTATAGCACAAAGAAGGCTGCAATTGCTGAACGTGTTATCAGAACCATTAAAGGTGCTCCATATAAGTCATTCAGCCTGCAAGGTAAATACAAATGGATTGATACAATTGATACCATAACGATGGATTATAACAATCGTAAGCATAGAACTACCGGAGTGAAGCCCAAAGATGTTGATATAAAGCTGCAGGCTTACCATCGCAAAAATATTTGATCGGATTCGATATTGTGTTGGTGACATAGTACGAATCAGTAAATTTAAAAGTATTTTTGCTAAAGGATACACCCCCAATTGGTCTAGTGAACTATTTAAGATTGTGAAAGTTCACATTACTAACCCAACCACCTACTTGTTGGAAGACATGAAAGGAAAGCCTGTACTTGGAGACTTTTATGAACATGAATTGCAGAAAACAAAGTATACCGATGTGTACCTGCTGGAAAAAGTGCTTCGTTCCAAGAATAACAAGTTATTCGTAAAGTGGTGGGGATTGGATGAAAGATCATGGATAAATAAGGATGATATTGTTTAATAACTCGTTATTTGGGCAATAAATTACTTATATTAGTTATATATAGTTTGTATCAAAGGATGTGTTGCTCTTGGATGAAATAAAACACACATAAAAAAAAAATTTATTTTATTTTAGTTCAGTAAATATTACATAAAAAATGTTTCCTAAAATTTCATTATCTTATATAGTAAACCTAAAGTACTTCTATAATCATTTAAATTACTTGAGGGCCATATTCCTGAATCTGGTCCACAGGTCCAGCCTAAACAGGAATTTGTATTTGTTTCACATTTATGAATGCTTTCTAATATCCAGCTGAAAATTTTGTGATGGTAAAACGAGGATCCCATGGTATAGTTAATGTTTTGTTCTAATATATTAATAAAAATATCGAGGCATTTGTAATTAGCGTAATATTCTGCTTTCTCAATACATTCAGTTATAATATATAACGTATCTTTATAAGCAGAATTAATATTCTCTAAGCTAGATTTAACATTTGTTAAATCATCATCACCACCCCATAATAAATTGTGTACATACATTTTAAGGGTACGTTACCAAGTAAATTCATATCATCTAGGATTTTATCAACTTCATTAAAAGTTAATGAATTGTAACCTTTATTAATGCACAATTTTGTAAAACTTTTAATGCTATTGTCCAATTTAGTTTTTTTATCAAATAATGTTTTATTAATAACTCCATTTGCACACTTTGAAAAATATTTTTTTAACCATGGTGATTGCTGAAAACGTAATATACGATGCACTTTTACCAAATTTAATCCATATTTTAAATCTACTTTCAAATTTTTGTAATGAATTACGTAATTACGTTTTGGATACAATGTAAGTAATAATTTTTTTATTTTAGAATTTGAATCGGGTATGGGTGGAACCATATGTTCGGGTGCCAATGGTAGATCACTGTAACTCTCATGTAATTCTATGGGATAGTCTAAATCACACTCGATTATGTAACCAATTTCCGAATCATCAGGATGGTTTGTTAAATCCAAAGTTTCAAAATTATCCACAAAAGAAAAATTACCAAATGGTAAAAATTCTGACATATAAGTTATTTACGTCGCAGTACATTAAATACACACTTTCGGAAGTGCGATCAAATGTTTCACCCATGTACTTATTGTTAGCTTTAGCATACCGATTAGAACATTGAGCCACACCACCCCTAATTCCTCTTTCAATAAACATTAGCATATCAATATCAGTAAATAGTTCTAACTTTACTTGTGTAATTTTAAGCATAGCATCGAATGCTAAACCGGGGGCTGTACAATAGTGCAGAGGATCAAGTTTGTAAGTACTTAAACAAGTTTGCCGAAAATTTTCGAAAATATCAGCTAAAAGTAGAACGTCCGTTTTTAAATACAAATCTGAGTACTCCCCTAACGATCTAATATGAAATTTGTTCCAAAGATTAACCGCATGTGCAAAACTGACATCATTGATTCCTTCATTATTAAGATGACTAAAACACGCTTTCTTGGGAGGTAGCCTGGTTTCGTCTAATTTATCCAAAGTATCAATATACTCATAAGGAAACACACCTTTGCGAACTAGTAAAGAAAATTCTTCTTCATTGTTACAATTAGCTCTGGTAATAATTTTTTCACTATTTCCCAAATAGTTTGATAATTTTTCAATACTACTACTCATAAATCTGAAAGAGTTAATAAATTTAAACTTAATTTTACTACCTTGTATTACTTTTGTGAAATCTTTGTTTATGGGCAGGAGTGAAATCGCAACCGGAATAGTTGCCAATTCTCTAATGACGAAATGTGTATCATAACCTGACAAATTATGAAATACAACCGGTAAGATGTGGGAGTCTTTATAGTTTAGGTTACAATTCTGATGTGATGCTCCTCGAAATGCTCCAGTAAAATGGTTATGGTCTCTAACCTTTATATCATTATCTGTAAATGGTTTTTCGCAAATGTGACAAATCGTGGTGCTTTCAAAGTGTTCAACCTGATTGAGAGTTAAAGTACCCATAGGAATTATTTTATTGATGATTTCGGTGCTCCAATGTGCAATACTTTGAAGCTCTTTAACAAACCATTGAATGTAATCATTTCCTCTATAAAGCCTAAATCGAGATAAAGAATCATTGTATGAACACTTTAAGTAGTAAGCAATGCTGAAGGGTATATGTTTTGAATGAAATAGAGTATTACCCCCAAGTGATGTTAAATCTGTACACTTTTCTAAAATACTTTCTAAATCCGCATAAATCACAAACGGTACCTTTCCCTGAAATGCGAAATTTTTGAACTGCAGAAACATTTCCGCTTCGGTAGGCATCCGGGCTGAACATTGATTAAGTTGATGGCAGAGAGTGACATGTTCTTGTAGAAGGCGATCTGAAGAGAAGTGGTTCAAGCATCGATAACAAATAAATTTTCTTGTGCTCCCTATTCGATAGTTGTTTAGAAAAAAGAGCTGACATTTTTAATCTACGCGAAATGATAAACAGTATAATTTTTTGTATCAATAGCATCAGCAGTAGAACCCGCAGAATGATAATTATGCGAAAGTACTAAAAGATTTATAGGTTCCCTGACACTATTTTCTTGATTTACACTTAATACTAGCGGTAATACACCTTTCCCCTGAATGCAAAACAAATTAATGGAGAGGTGGATTAATTTTTCAAATTTTTTTACATCATTAATTTAGTGGGAAAGGGAATTGAATCATAATTCAAAACATCTCTAAAATGAGGATAACTGTAAACTCCGTCTGAATGAAGTTGCACCTTTAAATGTAAAACTTCGTGTAATGCCCAACCGGAATCACTTTCGGAAAACTCCTCTAATTTTTTTTGTAATTTGTAATAAACGTTATTGTTATACCACTCACGCAAATTGGTCGCAATATCGATAACATAACTTTTTATGGCAAAAGTCTTCAAATCAATAACATGATTTTGAGGTTGCATGGAATTGCAGGCCAAAATGACATTGACCTTTAGCATCGTTTGTCTTAGCATTACTTTAACCTTTCGTGCAAAACTATTGTATAAATTTCGTAAAAAAATAAGAGGGTTTCTAATGTTTGCTATATTGACTATAATGCCTGTAAGTAACCTACCATTAAAACATGAACACGAGTGCAATATACTAACTGGTACAGAAATGCTGTTTATCGGTTTATATAGTCATATAAGCCCCCCATTCAAGGTTTAATATCACAAACTAGTTATAACTTGTATTTGACATTATGCAGCATACAGAAACTCGTCTTATATGAAAATGAAATGTGATACTTTCACACGCTTTTGTTTATTGCCTTTAGATTGCGTTTACAAAAGTATTCCCATGAGCTTCAGTTCAGAAAGATGCAGATATTGCACTTTCTTTATTATTATCTTTAGTGGACGTTTACTGGTAATATCTAATAACCTAACCTTGCTAACATGGCATGAAATACCTTTTCATGTCTAGATTATGATGCATTCATCACCTTTGCTTGCACAGGTCAATAATAACCACTTTCCCTTTTTTTTGTACACGTTAACAAATTTACATGTATATAATAATAATTTTATTTCAATATTCAGTCCTTTCATACATACCATACTGACAAAATGGGATCAAACAACAAACGATCAAAACTGTCACTACAAAAGAAGAAAGCCAACATACGGCAAGATGTATTAGTGTGGGGGTCGAAACAAGTAGAACCAGTTGAGCCACTTGTAGGTGAAAATGAGATACCAATCATCTCTATACGAGACATTGATATAGAGGACCACGATTTTGCAAGGTTTTTTGAAAAGTAAGTATTCCTTGGTTAATGTATTGTTTTTATATGGTGATCTCCTTAATAAATATATTATTAATCAAACCAATTATTTTGTAGCATCACGCCCGCAACCACAGTTGCAGCTTCACCACCACTGCAGCCACCTACACTCCTCCAATATGAATTAATTGCAGCTTCACTACCACTACCACCACCGCAGCCACCTACACTCCTCCAATATGGAGGAAAAAATTTAGAATTAATGCAACCAGTGGGTTCACCACCACCGTCACAAGCAATATCTCAGGATCCTACAGACTTGCAGCAATTTAAAACAAAAAGTGTTAGGTGGTTGCAGAACGTTTTATCAATATATATTAACTCTGAAAAATCGGAAGCGGCGAAAGTGAAACGATTAAATAGTGAGTTGGCTACAAGCGAACAACATCTTACAAGTTGCACGGCAGAACATTAAAGATACACACAATGCGTTAAGAATATTGGATAGTTTAGACATTTAAGTTAGTTTATAATTAGGTACTAAGTAGTCTTGTGATTGTTTCAATAAATATTTTTTTATACTTTATTATTTTTTATTAACACATATAAAAAAAGTTAAGTCGAAGTTATCAGTGAAGAAAAGATTAAGTGTTAAAATTTTCATTTGAAACGTAACCTCTAAAAATATGAATTTAAAGCATAAAAAATAAGATATATTCAATTCCAGTATATCATTGGAAAATATATATATATATATATATATATATATATATATATATATATATATATATATATATATATATATATATGATTTTATAGTGGTAGGGGTAGAGGGGAAGGGCTAAGAATAAGTCCTAAACGAAACGCTCTCCTGAATTTTTAAAGTTTCTCCCTACTTCCCAGTAAAAAAAATATTTTTTTAACATTATTGCGTTTTACAAGTGACATTTTATTCATTTCATTTATTAATTTACCAAAAATAATAAAACTGACCCACTGAACTGAGATTCTGATTTTAAGCAAAACTACTTTTTCTACTTACTAAAACATACATAATTTTGTAAAAGCATTCACGTTGTTAAAATTGATTGATTTTTGGAACAAGTAATTACCAAAATTTTCAATAAAAGAACACTAAGCTGCATAAAAAAACAGGATAATGCGAGCATTTTTCTTTGAAAAACGCTTGTACACGTTACAAGTCTGTACTTAGCGCTTACATTACTCCGATTGTGCAATTATTAAGCACACTTGCGCTAGTTGCAAATTCAAAGTTTTTCCACATTTTTTTTGAGAAAATTTGGAACTGCTATCTTTTGCGCTATTTTTTAGTCTAAATGCAAAAAATTGAAATTTTTGGGTAAAGGACTAGGGTGTTATGATTTATTCATATGTGCAAGTATCAACATTTCTGTACATGCTAACCACAAACTTGCTGTTAACAATTCAAAAATTTTTCACATTTTTTTAGTTTTGAGAAAATTTGGAACTGCTATTTTATGCGCCGTTATTTGTTTAGTCTACATGCAAAAAAATTTTGACTAAAGGACTAGCTTGTTAAGATTTATTAATGTGTGTAAATATCAACGTTTATCTACTGCTTTCACAAGACTATTTGTTTTGAAATTTTTTAAATTCCGAATTCATTTAACTGCTATCCTTTGCGCTGTTATTTGTTTAGTCTATATACAAAAATTCATAGTTTTGACTTAACGATTAAAGTGATATGATAACAAGAGTATATTGATTTATTTTAAAACATTTCACACACACACATAACATTTTTGCTTACTTCTACATTTCATACAATAGCTAAGATAATGTTATTCACCTTTTCTTTGTAATATAAGTTTTATGTGATAATTATAAGGTTACAATGTCATTTCTTCCTACATAATTTAATAAATCATGATAAGAAACTCGTTTAATATGAAAATTTAATTAAACCATACGGAAACTTCTTTTAAATTGTCTTTTAATTTTTAATTCACTTTTTCTAGATTAATTTTCTTCTTCTATGCCTACACACACTTAATTTTTTTTTTCAAATGAATACTGCTAAAGTGTCTTTTCTTTATGCAATATAACATGCACAACTGTAATTACTTATTTACTTTTTAAAGCGCCTTTCATTCAAATTACAATGCACCTTTATTTAATACTTTTCATGGCACATTAACTCGAAGTTGGATCATTATTTTTTAGCTCATACAGCTCTAAATCTATCCTCAATTTTTTTATTTCCTTGATTAACACCTCGACTCTCTTCTTTCTCTCATCAATGCTTAATAATTCTTTCTTACTTACACCATGTCTAGCAATAAAAAGTTTACTGAATCATGCAATCCCGGAGAAGCCTTTTTATTATAAGCATGCATCCTTTAAAAACTGCTAACCTACCCAAAAAACTTTTAGATTTCTAAGAATGATTACCTTGCAACTTCTATTTTTAGCTTTGACCTTGAACATATCCAAAGTTTTAAAAGTCCCGCCTAAAGTTTGACCTTGAAAGAGCTCCAAAAGCTTCCGTTTCTCACCACTAGAGGGCGAGTAACCTTGAACTGGTCCAGAACCGGCCCCATATTACTACTTGTGTGTGTGCGTGTGAGTGTGTGTGTGTCTCTGAGTGCCTGTCTGTCTGTCTCTGTGTCTGTGTGTCTGTGTGTCTGTCTGTCAGTCTGTCTGCCTGCATGCATGTCTGTCTGCTTGTCCGCCTGTCTGTCTGCCTGCCTGCCTGCCTGACTGCCTGTCTGTTTGTCTGTCAGCCTGCGTATCTGTCTGTCTGGCTGTCTATCGGTCTGCCTACCTGTCTGCCTGTCTGCATGTCTGTCTGTCTGTCTGTCTGTCTGTCTGCATGTCTGCAATGGAATTTGAAAAATATCCGGCTGAGTTCCGGGGGGGTTTATTAGGGGCAATTTTTGGTTTTCATCAAATATTTCTGAAACAGTATGGTATTTCAAAGATATAAAGATACCTTGATATAGACCTTAAACGTATCGATGAATTGTGTTTTGTGCAATTGTTTCATATGATGCGTAATTTGGCGGAAAAGGGATTCCTAGGGTAGAATTTAATTTAATCTAATTTTTTTATTATAAAAAAAATTATAATTCGATTTATTTCATTTCTTTTAATTTTTTAAGTTAGTATTTAGATGTATATTAATCTCTGTCAGACATGAAGTTTTGAGCGGCTGTTTGACATAGATTATTATTCCTGTCTTTACAATGTTGCATACTTTCGTAATTAACTTATTGTAAAAGAGGTTGCATAATTATCCTTAAAAAATGTTATTAAAATTATTTCATTTCTTTTAATTTCCATTTTGTTGGTTGGAAGGTCGTGTGGTGTTCCACACCAGATAATTTAAAATAAAATGTTATCCCCTAAAGTACTTATGTATTTAGATTTAAGAAACACATCGGCTACCAAACCATCTGTAATTTTGAACATCAGCAAGCAAGAATAATGGTAGCACTAAATCATATCCATCGCAACCCGCAATTTTGGTACGGGGTCATTTTTACTGTCACTTTACAGTTACTTTACTAATAAAATGTACATATTTGTGGTTTTTGGTAAATATCTTGATAACGGTCTAGAATTTAATACACTTGTAATACAAATATAACTGTATTTAAATTCTGAATTAGATAGTGTTGAAAGTTGTCGTTTTTGGAACCAAATTTTGGACACCCTGTATAAAACAAGAAAAAAGTATTTAATGTCAAAGTATCGTTAGACTTCTTGTATTAAAGTTAATATTGTGTAGCTCGAACTAAACAGATCTAAGACCATTTTTTAAATAATTCTTTCCAGGCATGCAAAACCAATCTGTTATTGTTTTTAATTTAATGCTCGTAAACTACCAACCAAATTAAATAAGATTTTAGGAAATAACAATACAAAAACGAACTACAGTATGCAAAAATACAAGGTATGAAATCTAAAAAAATCCATTTTATGCCGTCATACCTTTTGGAGCACTCTCATATGTACAGTGCAGGTCTGCTTTCGAACGAATTTCCTAACTTAATTTTTATAGTAGCTATGGATGCCTGACGCACTGTTGCAGGACCCTGTATAAAAATATTGCCATACAAAGCTTAACATCATAAATTATGTTTTATACAGTTTTTTGATAAAACGCGTAATTTGCTGCCAAAAAATGTCTGAATAGCTAGATGTTAAAATTTTTGCAATATCTGGATACTGACTCACTCAATAAAAAAGGCGTGAAGGCATATTTTTAATGATAACTTAATTGTACATAATTTTCCTTTGTAGTTTCGTAATTTGAAGTCAAATAAACCTTAAGAATTACTCACATATGATTTAGTGAGTTTAATCTGTATTATACACATTTCTATAGAAGCTAGAGGCTTAGGAATTTTTTTTAAGTTAGCACGTTTATTAATCTCTTATTGGACATGTAATTTTATCGCCAATCTTACAAATTGTTGCTATTTTTCCATGTTGCCCATTTTCATTAAGAACGTACTGTAAAAAGTGCGCATAAATATTCTAAATAATGCATTGTTCTATTTATTTTAATTTCCACTTTATAGATTGAAAGATAGCGTGCTGTTTCACATCAGATATTTCTTTAATATTTGATAAATGTTGAACTAATTATTCAATTAAGTACATCAATACCTAGTTTACATTTAATTCCAGTCCGATATAAGTGATTTAGTGTCTTTTTTAAGCCGTGTCTAATGAAGTAGTTAGTAATACAGTTACCATATTTTTGTTGAAAATTTTAAAAGTGAGGTTATTCCGAGGGCAAGCTAAGGTTAGGCAAGACAGCCACTAAACTATACCTGGCATAAAACTGCAAAAAGGCATTATCAGTTTTAAGATAACTTATTTATTTTTCACAATTTGAGCGCCCGAGTTCGTAATGATGGTGTTATGGTTAACTTAGTTGCTCAAAGAATACTAATATCTATATCCATAAGTTCAATCTAGCGCTCGGTCTACAGAGTGCTTAACTCTCAGATTCAATCGCAAAAACAAAGGCAAATCACCCCATAATTATTAAGAGGTACCTAAGAAACCTAACCATAGGTCTCGCGCGTTATGGATGGCAATGGTATTGCTAGCGTTAACACAGCACCCCCTGAAGAGAAATATTGAATATCTTTGTAACGGGAAGTGAACTCTGAAACACTTCGGTGCAGCTTGGTTAACGCCCAAACACAACCCAAAATAACACAATGGTAGTGCCAGGGGAAATATCCATAAAACTGTCTAATGAACCTGCCGTTGAGTTTTGAATGTTTCAGCTCGTAGTTGTGGTACTAGTGGTAATACAACACGTTACGAAAAGGAAAATTGATACCCTTATACTGACCATCTTTACCTAAAAATTTCAGCGGTGCTAGTCCAATAGAGCACAGAACATAAAGCAATAACTAATTTCTAATAGTTTTATTATTTTACATAATAATTTAATTTACATTTAAAATTTTTTTTTATTTTACGATCACTAATCTTATACAGCAAATTTGAAAGCGTTGCTGAAACTGACCAAAACGTTCACTAGACGTCTGAAGTATCTTCGAGTCCAGCAATAGCTTGTTTCTGAAAAAATATACTAATTAGTTTTTAGCGAATTCTGGAAAATTGTATTGTTAATTCTTAACTTTGATTAATATAATACATAATATGAAAACCAAAATGTGACTTTAATTATTGATCACAATGTAAGATTTAATTTTACATTTAAACGATCATTAGATGATATAATAAAAAAATTCGCCTTGTCTACAAGATGTTAAATGTAGTTAGAGGCCAATAGACAACACAAAGTGATTTTACCCAAACGAAATTCATAAAGTGAAGAAGAAAATGACCATCACGGAAAGACAAACTAACTGCTAAAATATAAATTATATAAAGTACAAGGAATTGTGGCAATAAAAATAAGGAAAAAATAATAAACAAGTTCAAAAGGTCAGGAAATGGAAATGAATGGCAAATGCGGAAAACCTCGGAGTATTATAATGTGGACGTCTTGTCAATTTGAAATGAATAAAGTGGGGGACTAAATGGGCGTCACTAAAAAGCAAATGGTCTACTGAAACATAAATTATACAAACAAAAAGAAATGGGCAATAGAAATAAAGAAAGCTAGATAAACGAGTTCTAAGATTAACGAATGAACAAGAATAGCAAGTGTGAAAAAATCTCGAAATTATGAACAATACAGCTTAATATCGAAGTCATGAAAGAATAACAACAGAGCACAAAGCAAACGAATATTAGTGATATTTAAAACAAGTCAAGGGGCAATCCACAAAACTGAAAGAAAAAGTATGTATAATTTCCCTGCTGAAATGCTGACGCAAATAAGAGATATTTAACCACGTGCCAAAAGGAAGAAATAAGAGAGACTTCGCTAAATTATTTTATAAGTTAGTATAAACGAACAAATTCTTAAATGAATAACGAAATAAACGATGTAAACTTACACATAAGGCGAATAAATAACAGAAGGAAGATTCCAGATAAAGATCAAATAGTATCAAACGTAGATGATAGACTTTATTGAGGAATAGTCTGTTTCATATGGAGTTGTTAATTTAAAAAGAATTTGTATAATAGAAGAAATATTAAAAATACCTAAAAATTATATCTAAACAATGTTCCATTCTAAAGGAAAAAAAATGAATAGAACCAACTGAAGAAGACAACAAAAAGAAGTACAAACAAGGTAATTTTACAAAACGTTAGACCAAGATAATTGATGAAAAGAAACAGTAAGGAACCTTTTTTAATTTTTTTCATTCTAAAATGACAGCTACAAATAAAAAGTCAAATAACTTAATTTAAACATTTTCAACCTGGTTAATAACATTTAAGTAAGGAATGCGATTTTGACTATTGATAGGCGCATTAATATAATTTTTAAATCGAACGTATCTACGGATAATTAACATTTAGTTAGTTAAAAGAAAGAACATTTCGTAAACTAAATGTGCTCTCTACAGTCCGGCTCGAAGGACCAAAACTGTTTGAGGTCTTCAATGCGGGGTGAAAAATCGATTGCAGTAGCGGTAAGTAGTCAATAGAATATATAAAATTTATAGTCACCCTGCGATAGCCACACGTTCCACATGTTACGAAATAGTTCGAGTAGTTCCAAACCTTCTAGTTTTAAATATACTTTATAAGCGGCATTTCATAAAAACAAGTGAATTAGTGATAAACGTGCAACTTATACAAATACCTTAGAATTTGTGTTTATTAGAGTGAATTTATGTGAAGATTATTTAAATAAGTGTGTTATCATTGATCTCACCCATGACCCATAGAGGCTGGGTTTACGGTAGTTTTCACTGATAGTGAACGCCAAAAACTAAATGACTTTGACGGTAACGCAAACATTTAAAATAAACTCCAAAATAACAAAAAAAAAAACTTACAGTGTCTACAGCAATTCCTTCATCAGGACTAAGTCCTCTAAGACCTAGTGACACTCCAACATTAGTACCATTAGCGTTTGAACCAAGATTAAAACCAAGTCCAGTACCTAGTCCACCTACTCCTGCTGAACCACCTACGTTTAATCCTTATCCATTAAGCAGATCCTTATAAAAAACAGATAGAGGAGTGTGCTGCACTAAATCTGATTATTATTATACTTACATCAAATATACTTGCATCTGAAAATATACGCCAACATAACTCACGAGAGGTAGATGAAAGTAGGAATACACAAAACGCTACAACTAAACCTTGTCCTTTCATTATAGCTAGTGATTCTTTCAACCAGAGAAACTAATCTGAAAATGATTTAAGACTGTCTTACTTATATAGTAAGGACAGGATTAATTTTGCCTAGATAAAATTTTTTTATGTCAATAGCTTTGAATTTTTGTGTACAGGAAGCCATTATTCAGATTTGAGTAGAAGTTTCCACCTACTGAATTTGATCGATTGTTTTATGTTCAACAAAATGTTTTCATAACCCACTTTAACCCCAAAGCTGTTTAATTCTATTATGCATAACACAGTTCATTATATTCAATCTAATAAACATTTAGCTAATTTTTACTAAAATGATATTCGGTAGTTGAGCTTCTTAATAAACGTCCCCTAACTATTATGTCAGACATAACATTTCACTTTTCAGAATTCATATATTTGTTTAATATCTTAATTAATTTTCAAAGCTATTATCATTTAATTTGTAAAAAAAATGAATAATAGTTTCATAACCAAGAGACAAATCTTTTAATTATGCAAACAGTCGTTATGCGTGTGTTACTTAATTCTATTGGTATTAAATGTCATTATCATTACTTGGAATTAGTGATAATTCCTTTACTGTACTTTGCTTGATGAATGTATTAAGTAATACAGACAAAAAAAAACAAAGATAACCACGTGAAGTTTGACTTTGCACATAGGTACCCATATTTCTCCCGAATGTCTACACTTGCTTTTTTTAATCTTTTGGGCGTGAAAACTGTGGAAAAAAGAAAATATACAGAGATTGATTACAGTAAGCTCCCCGCCCTTATTTCTTGTACCATTGGAGATATCAAAATGAAATTTTGGAAATATAGTAAACAATAGATTTATGACGGATACACATTTTCAATGGGACAAACCCAGAAAGCCGTGTTCGCCGAAGATTTATAAGGGAATTGGTAACAAAATTTTTGAGAACTGGATCTGTTCAAACCGCTCAGATAGGTCAGCAAATTCCTGAGAATAGAAAAATTGTTGAAAATACTAATTTGCTAATGCGCGTTTTCGTTGAAAATCAAGAAGTATTTAAAAAACGAGTTAGAGAAGTTCTTAAACACCTTGTAAATTGAAACTGGTTCTTAAACTAAATGTAAATGATCCAGAGTTTTCAGTGGAAACATTTAAATGTGCGAAATAGGATGATGCAAAGACAATCTGCATTTTTTCATTTAGCGGGGCCGAATTAAGAAAACATCATTTACCAAAAGGTAATATGATTTGCTCCTAAACTCATAACGGAAGCCGCTTTTCAAGTTTATGGCCGGATTAAATAGGCAACATTGTAAACACAAAAACAATAATCTATATCAGAATGACGCTTAAAACTTCATGTCAGATAAAGATTAATAGACATAAATAGATGTTAACTTAAAAAAATTTCATGGTTGCCCGCTTCTATAAAAATATCGGTATCTCAGTTTAATCATTGTCGTCTATATTCAATTAATTATTAAACTGACCTTAAGTTATATTGAGAAACTTTATGAAGAAAAGTTATGCCAAATTAAATTTTCTTATATCTACACTTCTTATAAAATTAATCGTTACTCAGATACTGAAAAATTTGAACTAACACTTAAATTCTACCTTAGGAACTTTTTGCTGCTAAATTACGCGTTAATAGACATGTTTAAGGTCTATACTTAGGTATTTTATATCTTCTAAACATGCAGCTGTTTTAGAAATATTTGATAAATATCAAAAACTGCCCCTAGTAAACCCTCCCTCTCCGCTACTGGATTTCTCCCAAAATTTGATCAGTTCCCAACTAAATGATAACCTTAAATACAAGATTTTAAGTATGTACGTAGGTCTTTTCGTGTTGGAGTTACCTACACAGACATCCAGACGCATGGCCGATCTTGGCGAAACTTGGCCAAAAGCAGTAAAATGAGCTAAGTCGATTGCATAACCTTCTATACCTGTAAGTTGGAAGGTAATGAGACAACGAGATGAACTAGTTTTGTAACGATTTAATTCCATACAATTCCATTGTCAATATTTAAATTTTTTACATGGATACGCCAACTTACGATAGAATAATCTAAAAAAAATATGACAAAGAAGGCACTTCAAAAAAAAGGAGGAACGTTGTCTAAATAAATATTTGAACAAAGACGATTTTTTTATGAAAAGTAAACGTTGAGTTTACGAGTACCAAAGTTTACTTCGCATTATTGCGGATTTGATTATTAAGAGTTCGGTGAACTTTAATTAAGTCATTTTGATTGAAAGGTCTTCTTAACAAGGCGTAAGTTACATATCTTTTAATTACCCAAAACTAATCACAATCCTTTAGCTTTTGTCCGTACTTCTCACCTCAGATTTATTTGATACCAAATAATGAATTTCTAAACTACCAGAATCTTGGAAAACATGCTAATAGTCGTGTAAGTTTGTCTGAAAAGCATGCTGGTAGTCAGAGGATTATAATTGGAAAGCCCGACGACGAATTTTACTTAATTAATAACAAAATATATATTAAGAACTGGATAATATACTTGGGAATTTTCATAGTTAATGTCGGATAACACCTGGGAGCGGAACCTGCTACAGATAAGTGTTTTATTCCGCAAATCAAAATATTTGTTAATTTAGTTACAAACAGTATAATTGCGATTGTATGTTTTGTTTGACTTTCAATTTAATGTATAGCTTTTTTTGATCACTGTGCTTAGTTTTGAGTTATCATTTTACATACTTTCCACTTTAAAATTACAAGTAATATTTAAGTTCAACTTGTTATTTATAAATTTATAATAAACTAACGATCTGTACCATTTAATCTGTCATAGTAAAAAAAAAGAAAGCCGGTGAAAAAATGTGAGATTATACGATCGTATATTCATTTCTTTTTGTGCACCCTTAATTATAAAATTACCATAATGATTTAGATAGCATGAGTGTTACAGTAGTTAACAAATTTCGGTAAATAAATGTAAACTGATACAAATTTCAATTTACTGCTTTTCCATTATTATTAAAATTGAGATACACTCCCGATAGGCTTATTGGCACGAACGCAGCATAAGTTACCCGTTTACATCTCATATTATTATTCATTATTGTTATAACCAACCCAAATGGTTATAGTTTTTATAAATTTAAATATGGGCAGAGTAGTTTTAGAATTACTATTATATTAGATTTACTAAATTGAATGTATTAATACATTAGTAGTAAGTATGATGTACTAAATAATAATAATCAGTGTTAAAATATATATATATATATATATATAATATATATATATATATATATATATATATATATATATATATATATATATATATATATATATATATATATATATATATATATATATATATATATATATTTATTTATTTTTTTTAAATTGTTAGTTTAAAGTCAATAAATAAAACATCAGAAGTGGAAATCATATTTTTCGACATCAGTTGATGTCCATCAGTGATAGACAAATTACTACTAAAATTAAATAGGACAATTACATATACCTACTTAATTTTTTTTTAAAATAATGTCGTATGTTCATGAAAAATTATCCAGGTCTCTTAAAAGTACAAGAACCTTTTTCATTAATTTTGATATATAACATTCCCAATAATAAACGTTCTTCATAATTTTGTTCAGTACATAGAATTTCGGTTTTATCATAATCAAAATTGTGGGTCTAGCCAAAGCAGCACTTTTTGGTTTCACTCTTACATCAGATTTATGTTGAACTAAATGATTCTTCAAGGGTTGTATAGAATTACTAATATAAATTTGTTACATGGAATTTTGTAAATGGTATTTGTGGTTTGTTCTTTTGGTACTGAAGATTTTAGTTTATAAAATAAGTTAATATTCTGTGATTCAAACGAAGGTGTTAAATCAAATTTAGTCAAATTATTAAATAAAATTGATTTTTTATTTGAATAGGAAATTGAAATACAGGGTCCGCCAATAGTGCGTGGACGAAGCTTTATGAGTTTATACAATATCGTTTTCAAAATTATTTATTGCAGGATGGTGTGGGATCTTTCGGGTTACAATTAGAAAATATTTTCGCAAAAATTACTACTCGTATACAGGGTATTACAACACAAAGTTATATTTTTTTAAATGGAACATACCGTATATTATTATAAATTTGGATTCCCTGGTTAATTTTAAGGGCACTTTATTCACTATATGAGGTATCTTAAACACGCAATTTAGGCGCTGCATTCCATTTTTTGCAAATTTAGAGGTTGAAAAGAAAAATTGTAACAACCGTATTAAGAAATGTGTAACACTAAAATTTTAATGGTTGATTAGTCATAGACTGTGCTTCATAAAATCGTAAAAACAGTAATATTATCTTTTTTAATTTTCGAGATATCGTAATGCAAAGTTTAAGATTTTCAATCATAGATAACTTGATTTTTTTAAATGGAAAGGTGTACATTGTTTTACATTGTTAGATAGGAAATTTAATTACATTTTTTTTGATATAACATTGTTGGTATTTATGTTTTGCCGTTTTTTGATAATCCAGCTTTTTTACTGAATTTGCAAAGTTTAAGAGTTTTAATCATAGATAATTTGATTTATTTAAATGGAAAGGTATACATTGTGTTACATTGATAGATAGGAAATTTAATTACAATTTTTTTGATATAACATTGTTGGTATTTATTTTTGCCGTTTTTGATAATCCAGCTTTTTACTGAATCTGTCGATTTTCGTAGGTTTACATATGTATGTATAATTGTTTAAATCACATCAAGCTATGAAAACAAAAGAATATTAGAAACAAAATTCAGCAATAGTATCTGTTTTGTCATTTCGCGTGTATGTTCAAACGTAACTGAGTTTAATTACTTTATTGCAGTGTGAATGTTTGATGCTTAACTTTACGAACATCATATACGTAATACGTTTATTTAAGAATTATAATGAGTAATTTTTGTAAAATAAATTAGTTGACATGATATTTGTGCTTGGAGAATCAAACAAAATTGTTTATTGGCCCGTCGAATCTACGGGCAGCGTTATCCTGATCGAAGACAACCAAGAGAAGAATCGTTTCGCAATCTTTTAGAAAGATTTGAAAGTACTGGAAGTGTTGGACATCCTAAAACGAAAGAGCTAAAGTTGTTACAAATGAAGAAAATGAATTTCGTGTACTTGTAGCTACAGTTGAAAACCCCACGTTAGTATTCCGAGATTAAGTGACAATTTAGAAATCAGTCCAACTTCCATGAGACGAATGTTAAAGAAAATAAATTTCACCCTATCATGTACAATTACATCAAGAGCTGAAAGAACAAGATTTTCAAAATCGAATTAATTTTTGTCAGTGGGTTCAACAACAGTTAAATGTGAACGAAAATTTTATATCGGGGATATTATTTACCGACGAATGTACATTTCATCGAAATGGATTTGTGAACAGACATAATTTTCATTTTTATTCAAATGAAAATCCACACCAATTTCGGTTAGTCTCTCAAAATAAATGGTTAGTGAATGTTTGGGCAGGTATATCCGGCGGAACTATTGTTGGTCCTTTTTTTTCAATGGCACACTCACTGGGGTAGAATATCATAATTTTCTAGAAAACGAATTATATCATTTATTGGAGAATGTACCTTTGGCTCAAAGAAGAGGTATATTTTTCCAACAAGACAGGGCACCTCCTGAACATGTCAGAATTGTAACCCAGTGGTTAAATTCGACGTTTCACGAAAATTGGATAGGAAGACAAGGACCGATACCTTGGCCAGCTAGATCTCCCGATATAACTCCATTGGATTTTTTTCTTTGGGGCTTTGTGAAGAATAAAGTATATGAGGAAGAACCAACAACTGCTGAGAATATGAAATTGCGAATTAGAAATGTTTTTGCTACAATTACTCCTAATACGTTAGATTGGGTTGAAGCTTCTTTTATTACAAGAATTCAGTATTGTCTAAATCAGCGTGGTCGACAATTTGAACATTTAATTTAATATTATTTTCTTCCAAAATCGATAAATTCAGTAAAAAGCTGAATTATCAAAAACGGCAAAAATAAATACCAACAATGTTATATCAAAAATTGTAATTAAATTTCCTATCTATCAATGTAACACAATGTATACCTTTCCATTTAAATAAATCAAGTTATCTATGATTAAAAATCTTAAACTTTGCAAATTCTGTAAAAAAGCTGGATTATCAAAAAACGGCAAAACATAAATACCAACAATGTTATATCAAAAAAAATGTAATTAAATTTCCTATCTAACAATGTAAAACAATGTATACCTTTCCATTTAAAAAATCTTATACTTTGCATTACGATATTTCGAAAATTAAATAAGATAATAGTACTATTTTTACGATTTTGTGTAGCACAGTCTATGACTAATCAACTATTAAAATTTTTGTGTTACACATTTCTCCATACGATTGTTACAATTTTTCTTTTCAACCTCTAAATTTTCAAAAAATGGAATGCAGCGCCTAAATTGCGCGTTTAAGATACCTCATATAGTGAATAAAGTGCCCTTAAAATTAACCAGGGAATCCAAATTTATAATAATATACGGTATGTTCCAATTAAAAAATATAACTTTGTGTTGTAATACCCTGTATACGAGTAGTAATTTTTGCGAAAATATTTTCTAATTGTAACCCGAAAGGTCCCACACAATCCTGCAATAAATAATTTTGAAAACGATATTGTATACACTCATAAAGCTTCGTCCACGCACTATTGGCGGACCCTGTATATTTGAAATTTTGATTAGGTACGTCAATGCTATTATAATTATTGTAAAATATATGAACTATTTTTTTAATAATCTTTAAAACTGAAGGCTTGGGGTAACTGTTATTTACAGAAGCGCAAATAATTCTTTTAAGTTAATTTTGTCTAAAATTTGGATCCTAAAGGTGTAGTCATTTATCAACGATGTTACTAATTAGATCAATTTTTTGTACTATAAGGATGATTGGAATGAAAATGCAGGTATGTGCGGATTTATTATACCAATGAAATTTTAAAGAAATTCTATCTTTTATAACAAGTGTGTCTAAAAATGACATTTCGTTTATTTTTTTCTAATTAAATCGTACACTGTAAATCTGAAATAGAATGATGAAAAACTCGAGTTTTGAAGACGAATGTCCTCCATGGATTCCATTACTAAATTAGCAATTATTGGAGTTAAAGGGGAACCCATGGGACATCCATAACTTTGTTTAAAATGTTTATTTTGAAATTTAAGCAAACGTTGTGTTTAAACTAAAATCAATTCCTTCATTGAAATATTTTTTGTTAACTTGATTAAATTTTTAATTTCTTTCCATTTTTTTACTTATAATTTTGATGGCGAAATTTGTAGGAATATTAATAAACAAAGAAACAACATCAAGTGAAATGACAGTGTGGTTGTCTATAATTTTGTTGTTATTGATTTTGGTTTTAAAATCAAAAGAATTTGTGATAGAATATGTCTTTTTGCCTAAAATGAGTTTCGGAGTATTACAAATAAATTTTGAAAGATAACAGATTAGAAATTATATGTAAAACGCTTTTATTAAATTTGATAACAATACACTTAAGAAAGAATTTATTTTATGACATTATAAGTATACATATTACTTAATTATACTTTAACACTTAGTCCCTGTTAACGAGGTTGATACATAATTTCTAGTTTCAAATTATGCAACATATATCTTCCATTTATGATAGACCTATTTTTAATTGGCGCCTAAATATAATTTATAGCTAATTCTTTTATGTATGTAAATGTATAATAACGTCGAATTGTTACATAATTAAATGGAGTACCTACTTTATTATCTGTTTTTATTTTAGTTTGGTTTCATTATTACCTACCTGTTTCTTAAACCATGTACTAATCCTGTAATCAGTAATAACACGCATGTTTTGCTTTTTATAATTGTTTTGATAATTGTGTTACAATATTATCTCAGTTGTTTTATTTATGTCGATAAATGCCAGTCAAAAACCAGTGTTGTAAAATAAAATAATTTTTTAGTATTCATGTATCATAAACAATCCAATACAAACACAAAATCGTGCACAATCGGGTCTTTATTTCACGCCGTGCGTATGAAGGTAGCTGTAGGTAACCGCATTAATAAATAAGATTTGATTATGTCAGATTTTATTGAGAATTGTCAAATTAATCAAATTGTTTACAACTTTACCTCAAAACAAGTAGCATGAACAGAAAAACTACTTTTTGCACTTCGTGGATTAAAAGTACTATTTGGTTCCCCCATTTCGGGGACTGAAGTATACTTCATGTGTTACCATCTCTAGGGATTAAAAAATAATTTAACCTTATTATGGTATTGAAACATCTGGGATTTTAAAAATAATTCATAAATTTCATTTTCTACAATCGATATCCAAAGTAGGCATTTGCGCTCGTATTTGACAACGCAAACGTCATCTTTTCGAGGAATGTCACTTGACTAAATAAAAAAAACTCTCGCTCTCCCAATTATTAACTATGAATCAAATATGCGTTGCTTAGAGTATCCAATGACAACGAGTAAATGACATCTTTCAAAACTGTACTTTTAATTTTCATTCATCAAATTAAATAAATGTTTGGAAATATGTGAACTGCTCGATTGTAGAAAAATCATGTGTAATTCGAGCGCAAATTCATTGTCGATTTCAATCAACAATATATCATTTTGCGCTCTTAATACACAAATAGCTATAGCCTTGAATAGTGTAGCTTCTTTTTCAAAGTGACTTTTCTAATAATTTAAATTTATCATAGATATAATATTCTAATTTTCAGAAAATAATATAATTATTTCTATTATTACTCCACGAAGAGCAAAAAATAGTGATACCACGGGATTGAAGTTCCTTAATCTCTTGAATAGTTGTTTGTCTCCGCCTAAGCCCTCGACCATCAAACTCTATTCGCGGGATTAAATGAGTCACTTCAATCTCTTGTTATCTAATATACTATTAAATAAATATTAAATACGTACAACAATGACATTTAATAATTAACTGAAATGTCAAATAACATTTACCTACTCACTCTCTATAAAATGCATGGAAATTATTACTTTGATTTTCTTCAATTATATATATATATATATATATATATATATATATATATATATATTATATGTATATTTGTAATGTATTGGTATTATATTATAATAATTGGGGATAGGGTTCAATTAGATTTGTTGGGCAAATGAAATTAAATATACTTTAAACTTTGATATAAATTTAATTTTTTTATGTGAATTTAAAATTATAATAAATAGATCGTATGTGAAACAGCCCTTAATTAAATTTGCACAAAGACGCATGCGTAGCGTGTTAACTGAAATAAATATTAACCTGTCAAAATAATCAAATGGAAAATTCTTAAAAATGTGAGTTTAATAAATTTATAATTGAATTTGATATGATGATAGGATAATAAAGGTTCAATTACTTTACAGATGTTTACACCGTTATTGCATAAACATACACACATATAAATGAAACACAAATGCAGGAAAGTACACAAATAATGGATACAAATTTAAGGGTTATTATAAATGAACTCACATGTGTATCGGCATAATTCCAATGGATGTCTTCATTTGGCTGGTTCCATATAAAACTTCCCATATGTAGTCGATGTTACTGGTTCGCAGTTCAAATCGTTGCTGCTAATACTTCCAATCTTCAACCACCGTACACCTAGTTGAATGACAACTTTTCTTTTTTGGTAAACGTGTTGTTGCTTATAATGGCTTAAATAACTTCAACTAAGCACCGTATTTATAATTATTTTTTATTTAAGTGTTGTTTAAATGTTCGTAAAATTTTCGATTTAGGAATGTTGTTTTAAGTTCGTAAAAATTTAATTCTGAGTCACTTTTTTGTTTTAGATCCTGATATGGAATATCTTTTATAGTTATTATATGTCGCACCAGAAAATTAAACATAGATTCAGAAAACTGAAAAATTTTATTTACGACAAACAAACAAAAACAAAAATACAGCAACCGAATTTTGTATACGGTAAACTTGAATCCATACAAACTTTTATTATTATAGAAAATTATCGGTAACCTAACTTTATATTGATCTTAGGTTAAGAACAATTGTTTCTGATTTCTCGGCTCTTCACTAACCGCGTTTTGAAATTTCCGAAAGTAACGTAATTTGAAACTTACATGTTACCACAAACCACAACACTTTGACATTTGATAGTAACTTTTAAAATTTGAAAAGAAGAGAAGAGAGAGAGGAATTCAGAATCAATTCCTTATATACTATCCTGTTAGCCACAAAAATTTTCATTTTTTTTCTTACAATACAAACAAAGCAACTAAGCCTGTGATTGGTTTAAACAAATTTGAAAACTTTACTAAAATACAAATTATGCCATAACTTTCATAATATACTTCTGATTTACATTTTGAAAACAGAATTGTAATCTGTGCATAATTCCGCACAAAATGGTACCTCACGAGCCATATATTGGTTCAAAAATGTACGATTTGGCATATTCTAATCTAAATTCACCTATATCTAAAAAACCCTAAATTCTACACTTAAACTAAATACATATTCGTGATCTACACGAAAAACTGGATTCAAAAACATTATATAATTTTCGTTTCTAACGTCCAAATGTTACTTTAGTAATTTGTTAAAACTGTCTTCAACATCACCAATGTTCATTTTTATTGTACTGTCTAAAACTTTTCCAATTCAACAATCCATATTGTTAAACACACAATTTTGCATTAACGGTATTTATATGTAAAATATCCATATGTAAGTTTATATCGTCTTTAATGTTAATAGTGCACTACTTCTTCTGTTGCACTTTTTTGTACACTAATTTTGTGAGTAATAACTAAACCATGTCCGCACATAACCCTTTCTTAAGATTTTAAATCTTTCCTGCATTTTATCTATCTCGATACATGTTCTAATTATAATTATAAATCTAAGCTGTGTGATAAATATCTGTAAGGTTTCCAAAATGCCAAAATACTTTATAAAAACCGTAAATTTAATGAAATATGTTCTGCGAACTTAATCGTACTTACAAATATAACTTCATCTGACCTTCCTACATGCACATAATGCTTTTTATGATTTAACAAACTTGTGCAAATTTCACCAAGCTTGTTTCGTCAAATCAAAATCAATTTCTTTCACTCGTTTAGCTACATCACTTAATAAAATGCAGTGTAAAAATATTCTAATTGATCTCAAAATGCCCAATATAAGAAATACAAGCTTATGCACTCTAATCTCTGTCTTAAACTTATATCTAACCATCTCAATATATATATATATATATATATATATATATTACTATTGAACATAACCTAATTTATTACATGAATCACCGTTCATAACTTTCAAATTCATTATAATCAGCAATTTTAGTGAAGGTTAAATACGTACAATTTATTACGTTTTGTACAAAATTTAATCACCTACACTATAAAATACAATGTATAATTAGCGTTTCAATATAACATTCGTGAGTTTCATAATCTATAACAAGGAGATTAAATAATTTTCTTTGTAAATTAAAGTGGAGAACCTATGAACTGCTAAATAATTGATGGATGCGTTTATAATAAAATTGAGAATCGACCTTAAAATTGTTACAAAACTGACAACTTAATTGCAATTATTATAAGTTTTGTTGTGAACGAATAAGTTCAAAGGTAAATATGTAATTAAAATGATTAATAATAATTTTAATTAATTGCAATTAATTTGTCACCTGTTAAAATTTGTTTCTAAAGTTCCAGTTCTAAAATTATCAGTTTTAAACCCTGAAGAAGTTTTCAAACGAAAACGAAATACAGGAATTTAATTAAATTGATGTAATTGAATACATGGTTACATTATTTAAGCATTTGTTCACTGTTGTTCCTAGTATCTTCTTATTTAACGTTGTTCTCATTATGTTATTTTCCTAAAGTAAATAATTTAATATTCAAAATTGTGGATTGTCACTTACTTAACACACATTTTTAGTATTTGAAACCACTGGTTACAGTTGGTAACATTGAATTTGTTTAGTGAGTTCTTAAAAGAACGTTTCTTCTTCCTGTGTCAAAGTGTAAACCATGCTTTAATACCTAGAAGAAACAAATAATTTCTGATTTAATTCATCCATCGACGAAAGTAGGATGTATGTTTGTCAGTATAAGAAATGATTAATTGGTATTATTTATTTCTACGCATTTTGCGGATATAAAAGGTTATTAAAAGCGTTCAGGTATGCTCTCTTCCTTTTTTTGTTTCCTGTGCTTTACTTTTAGCCATCACCACAGCTGCCTTGTAATTTAAAACTACCTACTTTAAGAATATACTTTAAATGTCTTGACATCTAAACTTTGGTTACAAACATAAGTTTATCTCGAATTTCTACTTTGTGAACCTCCTGAAGGTAATGTATTCAAAGGAGTTACGTGTCTTATTTTAATAAATTACAGAGCTTCGACTTTGACCTCCACTTCGACTTTCACTTCTGCGTTTCTTTCTACTATTACTTTACTCTGGGGATAACTCAGATAACCATAAATGTACTTTTACTCTTCGTTAACTACATACACAATTGGATAGATTGCTAACTGCTTCTCACTTTTGGTGAAATGTCACATTGACTGGAAAGTGCCTTAATTAATAGTACTGTGTTCAATCTCCGGTTAAAGAGATTGAGTGTTTTGAGTTTTAATGTGAGGGTACGCCGTCACTCTACCAATTGTAGACTATGCCTCATAACCCCTTTGAAAAATTGAATAAAATGGTTTTCATTCAAAGACTGATTTATTTGGTATTATTTACACCTTATATACAGATTTTAACATTACGTAGTTTATTGTTTGACCCAGTTAATAGGTCATGTTTATTCACTGAAGCGCCTTTTGTGCTTACTAGTTATAATGTACATAATGTGTGTGTAATTTCAACCTTGCACACTTTTGTATCAGCATGTTTGTTGCAATAATTAACCTGCTTTATATTCATTCTACTTACTAATCGTTTTACATATTTCTTAATTGTTATGTCTTAATTCTAATTATATTTCTCAATTAACTTACTAAAAATTGTTAAAATATCATGTTTAATCTATGCAAGATTAAACATCCTGCCAGCCCAAAGTTCATGTTCAATTGCAGATTGAACATTCTACCACGACGAGGTGGTTGGGATGGCGTAAAGTTGCTCCATCTGCCCCCAGATTGGTAGGGCTATCCTAGTAGTATTGCTGTACTTGCGAAACTGTTTATTCTGGAATTGATGATATCTTCTCCCAGTGGATGTTGATTACATCTTGTTGGATTGCTTCTTCTTCTTGTTTTAAATCACTTAGTTGATCTGTTGCCTTTAGTATGGTTTACTTCTGAGTAGTGTTAACTTGAGTTTTGTTGGATTGTGTCTGCCATGTTTATTTTCACTGTTTGTGATAACTTGTAACTACTGATACACTGTCCTGGCGTGTCGGACTTAGAATACTTTGCTTTGTTTGAATTAAGCACTCTGATGATATTTGGATGATGCCAGTTTGGTTTAATGTGATGTCTTGTCTTACTCCATTGTATATTACTGCTCCTTTGACCACATCTTTTGTTATAAACATCCATGTGTTGGGCATGTACACAGATTATTCCATTTATTTTGTGTATTGATGTCCTGCATTAATTCTTGTCCACTCGTTGGTATAGTTGATCTATTATACAATTTGGTCTCTGCTCTATGCTGTTTACTACTGTAGGTGTGCATATCACTGTATGTCTTCCGATAAATACACTGTTTCTTAGTTCTTCGTCTGATAGCTGGAAGTAGAGTTGAGAGTCAAATGTCTCGTTTTGATCTTCACTGGTGTCAGAGTTATTTTCAATACGACATACTGCATGATTTCTGTAATGATGAAGTATCCTGATAGATGGATTTGTTGTTCATCTTGTTTTACAGACATCTTTATTATTCGACGTGTTAGTATTTGTACGTTGGATGGTAGCTTTTTGATGCTGATGTTACAAGCTCCTTTATATGGACTTCAGTGATAAGGTCGTAAAGCTGCCTTGACCACGATTTACGTCTAGGATTTTGTTGTAATGGTTATATATTTCGTTGATGAGGTTTACTGCTATTTGATATGAGTTTAGAATGTGTAAGTTTAGCTGGTTTTCATCTATGGTCTTGTACCACTTTTCCATTGTGGATATTGCGTCCAGTCCCAGGTTTAGTCTCTTGATGAAGCTTTCGAGTTGTCTGTTGAGTCTTATTTCTGTGCTGTTAAATGTTGATAGTGCTTATAGCATGAATTTGGTTTGACGGTCTGCTGCTTTTATTAATTCTTGTTGGATCTTGGTTAATGCGTTGATGTCCTTGTATACTTCATCATTTACTCCAAATATTGATGTCAGAATGTTCTGCATACCTTTTTCTTTCTTGAGTGGATAATTGCTCGTATTCCTTCTTGTAACCATTTTAGTTGTTTTTAAGGTACTGGATTTTTCTATTGTTGTCACCGTTTGTTGGAGTGTATTATTTTGTCAAACAGCTCTTGAATGTCATCCAATTTTCATAGCCACCGCTGAACATAGGTAGCTTTATTTCTGGCATATTGATGCTGCATGTCTTGTCTCCAACCGTTTGTATTTTGTTTCCGAGTTCGATGCTTATTTGGTCACACCATTGTTCGGTTTTCTCGAACTCGTTGTTTGAAAAATAGTTGTCCTGATGTTTTGTTTCATGTACCTTGGTGTGTTCCTGCAGTTCTTCAATTGCAGTCCATTGGCGCTGAATCTTGTCTTGTCATAACTTAAGTTGGACCGTGTTTTCTTCTTTCTTCAATCTTTCTTCTACTTGTTGTAATAGAGCACCTAGTTGTTGTATCTTGATCTCTTGTCGTTTCAATCGCTGTTCTTGTTCTTTGTCGACCCCATCGTCTTCTTGCGAGGTGGTTGTTAGCTTCTTTTCCAGTTCTGTCAGATAGTTCTAAATGTGATTGTATAGTTTACCCAATTTTTCAAAGTATTCTGATGTAGTAGTCATGATCATCTATCTGCAGTTTGATGTTTCATTATGTGTGCTGTTCGCATCTTCCACCATGTTTCCAATGCACTGCGACGTTCATTAATGTACACCTTGTTCTTCCGTGCCGACGCATCTTTCTTCATATTTGTAAACATCTTCTCCATAGCCTTACCAATTTCATTTTGGTTGTTGGCAAATTTGTTTATCTTCTCCATTTTCGCTTTGAGTCTTGTGTTGTTTCTTATTTATAAAGCTTGATTTTCTTACCCAGTGTCGTTATGTTCCTTATTTCCTATAAGGGGCGTAAATCCTTATAGTTTACAGAGGTAGACTTGCTGTCGTAACTTCTTCTGGCGGTGGTGGTGGTGAATTGAATGAAGCTGGTGGTGTTGATGTCTTCAATAGGCTGCTGTTCAATAGCTGCTGCCGTTGGTGGTGGCTCGATGGCCCATGTCTAATTCTCTGATTAGAGAGAACGAGTATTTGGGGTTTAATGTGAGGGATACGCCGTCACTCGTATTAATTTTATGACTAGACCTCACAACCCTGTTTGAGTAATTGAATAAAAATGGGATTCATTCATTTATTTGGTATTATTTACAACTTATATACAGATTTTAACATTACGTAGTTTATTGTTTGACCCAGTTAATAGGTCACGTTTATTCACTTAAGCGCCTTTTTGTGCTTATTTGTTATAATGTACATAATTGTGTGTAATTTCAAACTTGCACACTTGTATCAGCATGTTTGTTGCAATAATTAACCTGCTTTATATTCATTCATTTATTACTATTTATTACTAAAAATGTTGAAATATCCTGTTTAATCTATGCAAGATCAAACAACTGAATATCATGAAGATATGTAACTAACTCCAACAAAAAGATAATTATACAGCTAAGTTGAACTATAATAAAATACCAACTAAAATACTTATCTTTTTGAGGTTTTAATGGTGTATTTAAATTACACAATCTAAACGTTTCGATAACACTTACAGTTATCTTCGTCAGTAGTAATATTTGTAAAATTGTTAAAGATGTTTTAAACAATTTTGTCAAAGTTGAAAAATTAAAACATAAACATCAGCCTGCTATTAATACATTTTGAGAACCGTATAAATTTGACAAAATTGTTTACAACATCTTTAACAATTTTAACAAATATTACTGCTGACGAAGATAACTGTAAGTGTTATCGAAACGTTTAGATTGTATAATTTAAATACACCATTAAAAACCCCAAAAAAGATAATTATTTTATTATGAGTGTTAATGGTGAAAGTTTACATTCTCATATATAATAAAATACCTTTGTGTGTGAATGCAAATGCACTATTAAATTCTGTAAATGTGCATGTTGTACCTTGTCACAGGTTCACTTAAAATAATTTCACGTTAAAATTTAATATAGTTATCTGCATTAGTTTTAAAACAAATTCAATGTTACATCATTCCAATTTATTCATAGATATAATTTCTTTTTGTAAACATAGGTTATCCTTTATCGTCGAGCTCTATGTATTATTGTTGTGTTATTAACTACATAACGTTTAAATATTCCTCTTATTGGGAGACTAATGTATAATTGACTGCTATTGTTTAACTAATATATTGTTTGGTTTTTATTATTGTATATGGTACAATATATTTAAATGTTTTGTCGGGTGGCTTGTGAATTTTAATTAACAATAGCAATTTTGATGCTATAAATATAATTCTTCTGTTACTAAAAGGATATAAACTCAAACTTCATTGAGATCATCCTAATTTAATTTAACCTGACCTGTATGTTACATGCTTCATTTCATTGTTTTTTTTTTTATTACAATTACAGTGAATTACTGTAGGTACTACCTTTTTAATTTAAACAAAGGATAATTGCAATATTAAGTTATTTCTGGGAATTACATTATTAGGAATAAAAGTTTTTGGTACTAGTTTGTCGATTACCACTATTTATATAAAATTTTTGGATGTATAACCTTTCTTTTACAGGGAACCTATCGAACTACCTACCTCATTGTTTAATTACTTCTCTGTAATGTGAGTTACCTTTCCTGTTTCGAGCTTTGAGGAAAGCGCTCTTTTCTGTATTTTACTTAAAAACTCATGGCGTCCAAATTTCTGTCATTCGTTCTACATTCTTCCTTTCCTTTCTCTCTCGGACCTTAATGTTCCCCACGCATGCGAGTCCCCTCTAGTTGCTGGTTGAGGTGCCCTTCTCCCTATTCCCATTTCCTTTGTTTTGCATACGTGCTCAACAGCGTGCTACAATATATATATATATATATATATATATATATATATATATATATATATATATATATATATATATATATAATTTGTAATGGCTATAATAATTAAATAAATAATTTCAATATGGGGATATAATATTTAATTGTAAATAATATGATTGAAGGAATTTTTAACTTTTGTGCACCGGACTAGCTCAATCTCAATTTGGGGATAGATTTCAATGTAATTTAGTTTGAAGTTAAATTCAAATCTGAAAATGTGTATAAGAAATACACTTTATAGAATTATAATGAAAGTATAAAATTTATCCTGAATAAATTTACTACCAACGCATGCGTTGTAATGAACTTAAGAGAAATTAAAGCTGTCAAAATGTCAAATAAATAATTTAGAAATATACTGTTTAAATCCAAAATGAAAATTTAGAAAAAGAAAATAATTTAATACCTTTACAGGTGTTTACACAAGTAAATATTTAAAATTCTAAACCAAAACATGTATGTAATAAATATTAATTTGCAGGAAATTTACTAAATGAATGTCCACAATCAATAGGGTTGTATAAAATTTGTGACTCACATATACTGTCCTCACTGTAGATTGATGTCTTCGGATAACTCCAACTAGATGCAGGCAATGTCCACTCGATTGTAGTTGTTACCATCACCCATATACAGCTAACTCGATTCTCAGGTTGTCGAAGGTACCAACTTCCAAAACTTATGATGTTTTCTTCGAAATCAGCAAACTCCAATCACTTATTTTACTTTGGTAACTTTTTATTTAATTAAATTTAAAACTTAATGAATGGTATCGTTTTAAAAGAAATATTTAAATATTATCCAAAATTTTGTTGATAAACACTTTTATTTTTAGATGCCGATTCAAATTTTATTTAAAAGAAATTGTCCGGAGAAATAAAACAACATTAACCAAATAAAAGTGGGTTTTAATTTGGTATAACGGAATCAACTCAAGTTTGATAACACAAAAAAAAAACTTTACAAAATCGTGACACAAATTAACACGTACAAAATATTTTCCGAAAACGACAGGTATCGGAGACCGAACTATTTATTTTAACCGTCGATATAAAAACAAATGCTCTCGAAAGTATTCTTCGTAAAATATAACTTTCTTTACGAAAATTTAAATTAGGTTATGAAACTTACTTTTTTTACACAATTGCACAACACTGTTTTAACCTTTTAAACTTTGAACAAATTCTAGAGAGAGTTGAATTTCCAGAGCACTTCCTTTTATATCTTTCTGGTTGTTACCAAAATTCAATTTTTTCCAGCCATTTTGCCTAAGTATCTAAGGCTCTGATTGGTGGACATATATTACAAATTGGACTCAAATGGAAATTTGGCCGTAACTTTCTTATACATAAGCGAAATTAAAAATTAATAACAGAAATGAAAACTACCTAAAATTTCGGATAAAAAGACACCTAACAAGCTATGGTTCCTAAAATTAATATACGAAACCACTTAATCTAACTTAAATAAGCTTAAAACTATTTAAACTTACAAGCTACACTTAATCTAATAACATAAATGGAATTTTGAGAAAATTTTACACAAGAACACATACTTTTGTGTTAGAAATATTGAATTTAAAGAAATTTTCAGCTTTTGCAATTTATCCTAAATTCACCTCAAATTTCACACAATTTTGCGGTGAAAAGCGATGTATCCTTATACAAACTGCTATATTATGAAAGAACTTCTACTAATTGCTTTAAGAGCAAAATTTAAGCCTAAAAATGTGAAAAAGTATAAAATTATGTAAAAACCTAGAAATTATAACCTAACCAAACTTAAATCTAAAATTGAAAATAATTCATATTTAAAAACGTTTTCAACACTTGAAATGTTATGTTACAGGTTTGTACTTCTTGTCTTTATGATTTTCACTATATATTTGAAATGCATAATGTCATGTAGTGATGCATAAAAAGTCTCTTCATCTAACACTCTAATGAATCATTTCATTATAAAATGTACACCACTATAAATGTCTTTATGCCAAAATGTTCTATGTGTTGTTCTTATTGTTAAACTTATATCAGAATTTTTGTCACTAAGTCCTTCCAGAAATATGTGCGAAAAATGTCTAAAATGTCCATATTATAACCCTTTTATGAATTTTTATATTTCCTGCTTTCAAAAACTAATTATACACTATCCCTAACATAATCCTAACTATACAGTTCATGTTTAAACACCTGTAAAGTATTCACTTGCCAAAATACCCTTGAAAAATTGACTTTTATTGCTATAATTGAAATACTAAAATGACTTTACGAAAATGGTTATATTTAACATTCTTGACAATTTTGTTAGCAGCAAAATGCTTTTTATGATAAAACCAAACTATGTAAATAATATCAGACTAATTTATACCAAACAAATCTATTTTAATCACATCGTGAACCAGATTTATATAAAACAGTGTCTTGCACATGTATCGAGCTTGAAATCACCCTTTTATTACCCAAATGTCATTTAAACTGTCCGATACTTCTTACCTAATTAATTAAATTTTTCGTTTTTTTCCAAGGTTTCGAAAATGTTTATTATCTTTATCAAGGCTAACTATAAAACCATTTGATTAACATTAGTTCATTAATTAAAGAGAATAATACTTAATAACATGAAATATTAGATATTAGTTAAAACTCGAAACAAAAAGAAACATAAAAACGAAGAAATTCAATTAACTAGTAACCTTCGACTGCTTCCCACTATTATTTAAATATATTATATTTGAACATACGAAAATTAAAATATATATATATATATATATATATATATATATATATATATATATATATATATACTATATATATTCGTACTATTTTATATTGCAAAGTTTACTTATTATCTATACAAGATTTCAAAATATAATTTTAATAAATACCAAAGGTATTTGGATTCTAATATCAAGCGGTTATTGTCATTTTTTCATTATATAATTTATATCTTTAAAAATATACATTTTAGGTGTATGGTACTTTGAACAAATTAAACGTAAAATTTTATTTACAATCTAAAAAATTAAGAATTATTAATCTGTTCAAAATAAGAAAGATCGTGTCTACTTTATATATATATATATATATATATATATATATATATATATATATATATATACATATATATATATATATATATATATATATATATATATATATATATATATATCATATCGTGACACATCGGAAAATTTTATTATTGAAATTCTGAAATACTCTATTGGCGGTTTGCTTCTGCATGTCCGACAACAAAAAGATCCATTGTGACATTTGTCACGTGACCATAGATTTGGTGATGCCGAAAAATGGGTCAAATTGACAAAATATCGAAAATTATTATTAAGAAAATGAATTTAGAATGCAACAAAAACCCCATATACCAATTTTCGACCAAATCACAAAAAAAAAAAAAAATAAAAAATACAATTTATTCCCCTCTGCTTATATTACGAAACAGCATAAAATCTTGTTTTACCTGGAAATAATTTTAATAATATAAATTACGTAATTTTAGGTCAAAATTAATCAAATATTTGTAAAATAGACAATTTGTGTGAGGAAAATTAAAAAAATACGATTTAGCCTTGTCGCTGATTGCGTTCAAGCCCTGTATGTTGAGGCGCATGAACTGATCTAATATTTTTAACCCATAAATAAAATGAAAACGAACTAATACTTATCTGTAATTAAAACTTAACAACACATTATTTATCCTTATTAACTTTAATATTGGTTAGTACATTTGAAATTAGCCATTTTTTTAAATTTAATAAGTTGGCGCTGAAAAATCAAATATTTCGGATTATAAGGATGAAAATGATTGCTCTTTAAAGTGCACCTCGTAGTTTAAGGTACCAATAATTATGTAATTTGTGCTATTAAAACTATTTCCACGTAGAACAAGATTTTATGATGTTTCGTAATACAAGCAGAGGGGAACAAATGGTATTTTTTATTTTTTTTTCTGATTTGGTTGAAAATTGGGATCATTCTTGCATTCTAAATACATTTTCTTAATAAAATTTTTCGATATGTCAATTTGATCCATTCGTTGGCATCACAGTTAACATTTTTCCAAATACTCGACAAATCTATGGTCACGTGACAAATATCACAATGGATTCTTTGGTTGTCAGACATGCAGAAACAAAACGCCAATGGAGTTTTTCAGAAATTTCAACAATAATATATATATATATATATATATATATATATATATATATATATATATATATATATATATATATATTCAATCGATTTAAATCAAATTTTTACACTTGCCACTAATATCCTGGAGTAGGTTTTAATATATGTTTAGACTCTTAATATTACGCAAGAATAAAGCTGCAGGATACGCCATGTATCCTTCGGAAAATTTTTCGAAATACCGACAAATCTATGGTCACGTGACAAATATCACAATGGATTTTTGGTTGTCAGACATGAGAAACAAAACGCCAATAGAGTTTTCCAGAAATTTCAACAATAAAATGTTTGTCATTTGTGTCCAACTTATGCGGTCCTGTATATATATATATATATATATATATATATATATATATATATATATATATATATATATATATATATATATATAAATATTCAATCGATTTAAATCAAATTTTACACTTGCTACTAATATCCTGCAGTAGGTTTTAATATTTAAGACCTTTAATATACGCAAATAAAGCTGCAGGATACGCCATGTATCCTTCGGAAAATTTTAAATATCAACGACTAAATCTAATGTTCACTTGACACAATATCACGAAGGATTTTATGGTTGTCAGACATGCAGAATACGCAAAACGCCAGATAGCAGTTTTCCAGAAATTTCAACAATAAGACAATGTATGTCACTGTGCAACTATGCGCCATCAAATGATATATATATGTATGTCAGACATGCAAACATATATACGAATAATATCAGAATTTCAACTATATAAAATGATATGCATATGATCATACTATATGACGTCATATATATATATATATATATATATATATATATATATATATATATATATATATATATATATATATATATATATATATATTCAATCGATTTAAATCAAATTTTACACTTGCTACTAATATCCTGCAGTAGGTTTTAATATATGTTAGACCTTTAATATTACGCAAGAGTAAACGCAGATCGCAGACGCATACGCACATGTATCACGTACTCACACAGTTTTTGGCAACATCACACGACAAATCACTATGGTCATGTGCACACAATATCACAATGATTATTTGGTATTCAGACATGCAGAAACAAAACGCACAAATATTATTCAGAAATTTCAACAATAAAAATGTATATGTCATTTTTTCAACTATATATAGCGGACAGGCACACGAAGCACCGCACACATACGCACACACACATGATACACACACACGCACACGCAACGCACACGCACACGTACACGTACGCACTGCACACGCACACGTAACGCACACGCACACGCACACGACACACGCACACGCACACGCACACGCACACGCATGCACACACACATGCATACACGCACACGCATACGACACACGCACACGCACACGCACATGCACGACGCACAAAACGACACGCACACGCACATCAACAACACACGCACACGCACACGCACGCACACTGCATACGACACGCACACGCACACGCACACGCACACGCATACGCACACGCACAGCGCATACGCACACGACGCACACGCACACGCACACGCACACCCACACGCACCGCACACGCACCGTACAAGCACACGCAACGCACACGCACACGCACAGCGCACATGCACACGATACGCACACGCACATGACACGACACGCACACGCACACGCACAGCACACGCACACACGCAACACACGCACACGCACACGCACACGCACACGCATACGCACACGCACACGCACACGCACACGCACACGCACACACGCACACGCACACGCATCACACACGCACACTCACACACACACACGCACACGCAAATACACCACTACGCACACGCGACACAGCACACGCACACGCACACGCACACGCACACACCACACGCACACGCACAGCACCACACGCACACGCACACACACGACACGCACACACAGCACACGCACACACGCACACGCCACCACGCACACTCACACGCACACGCACACACGCACACAGCACACGCCGCACACGCACACGCACACGCACACGCGCACGCACACGCGCGCTCGCACACGCACACGCACAGCACATGCACACGTACACGCACACGAACACGCACACGCACACGAAAGTGTTACAGTAGACAACGAAATTAGCACGGAATGTAATAGGTAATTAAAGTGCACCGGACCAGCTCGATGGAACAGAGGACTGTGGGCGTGTTTTTGAATTTAGAATACTAAAGGGGAGTCGTCGTGTTGTCAAAAGTCATCAGTAAGGGTGAGTTGCGATTGGGATAAAGTAGTGTAGTGGGCACCATTCTGTTGTCAAACAAAATCGGTAAGAATTCACCTGGGTACATATAGATAAATCATCCCCCAAACAGACAAGATGTCTGACTTGCATTTACGCTGGTCACCTCCAGGAGCACGTAAGTGGTGCTCTGGGCATTTAGCTCTAAAGCCAATCTCAAACTATTCATACGAGTGTAGCGTGCGAGCAAATCAGCAGTTGGGGTTTAATGGTTTTCCTTACCCTAACTTTTACTTTATGTTACACTCAACGCTTGTAAACAAAATATACAAAAACAACGCTAGCTATTTCACTTATTTACTGAAAGCTGAACCCAATTTCTGGAATCATTTGCACTCAAAAATACTTAAACATTAAATAAATAAGCGTCATCAAAATTTTTTAGTTTGTTACGTTAGAAAAACCATTTAATATAAAAAGAAACTACAAGAAACATGAATTAGGAATTTGTCATCAGGTCACTTTCATATAAAATCAATGAAATTTTAATCAACAAAATTAACTTTTAGTAAAATATCTTATCTTTACTTCTTTAAAATACCAACTTTCGTTAATTAATGTTTTCGCTGTTCGGGTTAAGATTATAAATAGTTCAAGTAAATCCAATTAATTATTCATCTATTAAACAAGCACAAATAAAAAATGACAAGACGATCCACGCGTATAAATGCAGGCCGCACCAATTTGTAGCCGCTTATCTCAAACTTTGGGTTACGGAAGAGTATACTGCCCATATTCCTTAATCGGAGTAAATTTGCAAGCTCTAGTCTTAAATTAAATTTTGAAGTTAGTGTTACCTAAATATTGTGAAAATTCACAATGTAAACCATTGTTCACTCCAAGTTATTACTTTTACAATGTGATACTTTTATACACATCAATATGAAGTACGTCCAAATAAACAATCTTATTTAAAAGCGCAGATGAAAGTAGTTCGTCAAACTTAATTATACAATAGACTAACGCTACAACCAAAGACGACTACGTTGATCTGATTTTCGCCGTATAATTTAACAAAACGCAGTCAATTGCAAACTAAACACAAATACCATAAATATACGATGTTAGGTTACCTTCTAGAAGTATTCTTTAAACTTTCTCCTCCAGGTTACAGCGGAAACGATCTGGACAAGAGCGGCTTCCTCGTCGAGATTCTCGTCAGGAAAGTTCTTTTCACCCCCAAATAGCAAATTCGATAACATTACGTTCTTACTTCTATGTACACAAAAGCTCTTGCGCATTGAATTATTTACATAACAACTTAACTAGGTAGCTTTATTTAAAAGTCTGTATTTGCAAATTTTAGTGATATAATTATTAATATTTTCTATTGCATTTGTCTTATCTGCAACTTGGACTTTAATTTGATAGCAAAAGTATAATCCCAAATACTTACTAACAGGTTATGGGGAGTGAAACAAATCATTAAAAGAATAATGAGGCACTTAATAGAGCTACTTATTGCAATTGGAATATTGAATGTATTATTTCTAACTTGTCATAAATAGGTCACGATATAAACAGTATTGTTCACCTCAAGACAATTTTGTCAGTATGGTGAAGCCTTGAAGGTATTTACAAATTTTAATTAGATTCAGTGTCACGTGAGAGAGTAGCACTAGTGGTTTGTGATAGACAGTCACGAGGTTAATACGTCCGTTAAGTTTGCTAGTCACTGCCCTATCTCATCCAAGTTAAATAGAGAATAGAGAAACATCACGTCTTGAATTTACCTCCTATTGAACGTAACTCTACACTCATTCGAATTCTTGAAACGCAATCCTATTCTCAAGAAAACCCTGTATAGTTTGCTTATCTTTATGTTTCATCTCTCAACCCCTAATCTAAATTACTCACGCTACTGACCAGCTGGCTGCCACGTGGATATTAATCTTCCTCAATGCACTACATGAGAACTAAATTGAATCAATGCAATGTAGAGGGCAAAAGCTTTACTCAATAATGCTTGTTCAACAATATTAGATAATACCTTCTAATCAAGAATAATAACATAATCACCATAAGTTAGTAAATTGAATCTAACTCTTTCCATCATTCCCCAATCCACAATCGCAACTTGATCGCTATAATGCCGTGAATTTATTTTTAATACATCAAAACTATTGAATAATAGCCAAGTCCTCGCTGCAAAATCGTTCAAATTGTACTTTTATTAAAGTTTACTTTAACCATTGACTTCAACAATGTTTGCGGAATTTTCTTAAATCCTTCGTGTATATGGGTAACTGTCCGGAGCGTATTCATGACAATAAATAATTTTTTGGTAAACGCTGCGGTTCACTAGATTCCAAAAGATCGTTTGTAAACAGTATCACGTGAGATGTAATCTTAAGCAGTTCAATAATGCGTTTTTTACAAAATTCTACATGGACGTGCACGCGCACGTATACCCAAACGTACGCATAAATGGACGCCTTCCCGCGAGATCGATTCTAGAACAAGGCGGAAAAAAACAACTTTTTCTCGAAGATTTCATTATTCGATGAAAATTTCTTTCCAGCCAACCATTTCTTGAGATTAAGGAACAAGAAACAATCCGAAGAAGGCAAGTCTGGCGAATAGGATGCATGTTAAGTTAACTGGAATCGTAGTTCGTGGTGTTTCGCATTGCAATTGCCGACTTGTGATATGGGGCGTTATACTGGTGCAAGACCCATTTCTTCGCCAAATGAGGCCTTTTAGCCTTGATTTCTTTTTTCAGTCTGTCTAATAACGACGCACAATACTCGTCCGTTATTGTCCAACCGTGTTGCAAGTAATCAAAAATTATTCGTCGGGAATCTCAAAATAAGTTTTCATTCTTTGGAGTTGGATCTCTACGTTTTCTCCATTGCTTTGACTGCTCGTTGGTCTCCGGAGTGTAGTGGTGAATCCACTTTTCGTCATCAGTTACAAACGTCGCAAAAAATCATTTTCATTACGTTTGAACATATCTAGACGTTGCTGAGAAATGGTCATTCGATCTCGCTTTTGGTCGATTGTCACCAGATGGGGCACCCAAAAGTTTAATAAGTTCTGAGTAGCCTAAAGGTTCTTGATCGTCATTATTCATTAGGTAACGCTAGAGAGTAAATTGAACCTAAGTATGTAAAATTACCAACTTATTCTGCTTATACAAAAGGTCTATCTAGAATCTTTTCCAAAATTAATTTGAAAACAGTCACAACTTCAGATAACAGTTTGCAAGCTCTTTTAGGTAATCCAAAAGATTAAGTGGACAAGCAGGATAGGTGGGTAATTTATAAGATTAATTGTAAAAATTTTGAACTAATGTATGTGGGGCAAAGTAAACGGCCTATCAAAATTCGCTTTAAAGAACATTTAGTTCATATAAAATACAAACGTTAGCACAAGTCTGCCGTAGCCCTATATACGTTTGATGAAACGCATGTAGTAGACATGTTAGTAATAAGCACGAACCTGATTGTTATGAAAGTTTAGTGATCTTTAAAAACAAACAAATTCTAATGAATAATGACGATCAAGGACCTTTAGGCAGAACTCAGAACTTTCATAACTTACACTTTCACTGTCACCAGATAAACAACAAAGCGTTACTCGCTGCTGGTACACATATTAGAAACTTTCGTTTGTTCGTCCCAGTTCACCGCTGACGATGATAGCTTAGCTATTGAAACGCGTTCGGTGTTTTTTAATTTTGTATGGTACGTTGGTGTACTTTGTTTGCCACTGCACGGAACTCGTTTTTATTCATTATTAAGGAAATGCACAAATTGGTTACTTGTATCGATAGTAACGGCATGTGTTTATATCCAATCTGTTTGAACACTTTACAACTATTGTATAAATAATGGCACTTTCGAAACAAGTGATCAGCACGCATGTATAACGCCATCTAGTGATCCAGTCTACAAACATTTCGATCTACCCTCTTATTTTTATTTGCGAAAACCTTTAAAAAGTATTTACCCAAATCCCTACGGACGGTTATAGGTAAATTGGCCGAAATCAATTTACCGAAATAAATTTACCGAAATCAATTTACCGAAATCAATTGACCGAACACAATTAACCGAAAATCAGTTGATCGAAACGACAATTGGCCGAAGTAGCAATTTACCGAAACATTAATTGTACTTGTATTGTCATTTTTTGTTTATTGCATCTTCCCTTCACATTTTATCCTGCTTAGGACTGGCAGTATATTAATTACTGGCGTGTTTAAAAAGTTTTCTTGTTTTTTTTGGTTGTTTCTTTTTGTATTTGACGTATAAAACCCTCATAAAACCCATCACCATTTATTTGCCTGGGACGTATTTATTACCTATCTAAAAGATTTTCTTGTTTTTTTTTTTATATTTTAGTTAATTATGCAAGATAGTTTTAATATTTTTTTTTAATGTTCGATGTTATTTTTTATTTGAAGCAAGTATAAAACCCTAATAAAACCCATCACCACACTAGTTGTTTTCCACGTATTTACATAATATACAATATCCAGAACTTAAATTATCGGTAATCCCGCGTAGATAATCGTTAGTGTTTCCCGTAATGTCAAATTGTTCGACAAGACGTTTTATTCTAGCAACACAATCTCTACACCTTCTACTACTGCTCGGTGGCTCTTCTCCACTGATATATTGCTCTATTTCTAGTTGATCAAGACTCTGTTCTCTATGCAACGCTTCTATGAACTTCCAAATGTTCGGATGTGTTGAAGAGATTTGTTGGTCGAAAGCTCGATGCCATCCTTCGACAGAGTTGTTGGTTTTGAGAAAATCTTCATTCACCCCATCAAAACAATTCCACACATCGTGAGGAAAGCGAGGAGGAATACGCTGACGTCGTTGTGGACGTCCAATCCATGTGTCCTCGAAATAATCTAACACAGCTTGTGCTTCTGGCGAAATTAGATTTTCTTCACACAATTGCTCGAAGACGTTGACCACATTTACCGTAGGAACAAAATGCAAGAGCAAAAAGCATTCGAATTGAGGTTCCATTTCATATCGACGCTGAACAACACTTTGGGAAAAATGGAAAAAGCACCCTCTAATTCTTGTCTCTGGAAAAGCGTCTCGTACAGCTTCATTGCAAGCTCAAAATCCATAAGTATGCTTTTTGGGGATACTCTAGGTTCAAGACCTTTTATGGCTGTAAGTAATCGTATATAAGTTGCTTCAGTCTTATCAGGTAATAGCGCTTACACTAATGGTATGGCATTGCTGTATTGTAATCCATGCACAGTGTATAATTGGAAAAATAGATGGGGAACAGTTTTAAATGTGCCATCTACATACCAATGCGTGGGCTTCCATTTGTCAGAGGGAATAATAAAGGTTTAATATTAAGGTGTATTTTAGAATCGGTTTTAATGTGAAATTCCGACATTAGTTAGGCCAACCTTTGGATATTAACACAGTCTGCGTTGCCTTCCTTTACTGAGCTAAGTTTTTTTAATCGGAGGTTCATGGACATTAACTACTTTAACGTTTGTTTTTTTTTTACTTGGCGTAACAAGGACCAACGCAACTATTCACATTTTTTAAAAATATGTTTACATGTAACGGCAGAGGAATGTCCGTTGACCTTATGCTATTGTTGAAGATACGATTTTAGCACTTGGAACTGCCGTTCATTTTCGTTATAACAATGTTACATTCTTTTGAAAAGAACATACCGAATTATAAAGTTGAAGGGGTTAGGAACACAATGTAAAGTTTTATATAAAAATTAGTTATACAACTATTCGCTAAACTGACTTTCAAAACAACAAAAAAAATCAAGAAAATCTTTTAAATCTTTTTTCGGTAAAATGCGACTTCGGACAATAGTCGTTTCGATCAACTGATTTTCGGTCAATTGTGTTCGGTCAATTGATTTCGGTCAATTTACCGGATACCCCCTACAGACGTCTAAGCAATTTACTGTAAAAATGTTGACAGTACTATTTTCGGACGTGGTTTCGCTCCGCAAAGGGTTGATTGAACAAACTACGCCGTACATCCTGAAGACAATATTGGTTTATTTCTAACATCACGTCTTTCCCTTGACACAGAGTGTGCGTTAACGAATCTGAAACTGCTTGTCTAATACCGTGTTTTCAGTTAAAATAAAAAGACTTTACCTATGCATAAGTGAAGGAACGAATAACATACCTCTAGAAATACTACTTCATTTTTCGGAGGAACGTTATCCAGAGCTTCACAGCCAATTTGATTGCTGAGAGAAACGAGCGGTCTTCATTTAGTTGACATGTACCTACGATAAAATATCTTTCTAAAGGTGATTTAGTATCGCAAAATGTTTTTAAGGGTTTCTCGATACGTAATAATGCACGCAAAAAATTAAACAAAATTATTGAATCTCACAAAAATGATTTATTCACTCTATTAAATATTTACATGTTGTTAATTTCGTATGAATTTTAAAGCTTAATTGAGGCTTTCTATTTATAGGCTCAAACAATTGCATTGGGGTAACCAGCATCAAGCAAATGAAAACAAGAGAAAATAAAATAATTTGTTCTGTAATGATGTAAGACATTGAATAAAATATATGATGTGCAAATTATTAGTTTTCTAATGCTAATAAATCTTATCGCTGGTTATGACGTTAAATCCGAATGCTCGTATATTAAGCTATGCTTAATGTGAACCTTAACACTTGTAACAACCCTTTTTTGAGTTATATTAAAATATACCTTAATTTAAGGTCTTTCATTCATTTAGTTGTAAATATAAGCAAAAGTTTTTAATTATTGAAATATAGGTATGAGGTAGGCAACTTAATTTGCATATCTTCATAGTGCATATCTTCTTAAGTGTATATATTTCTTAAAGGTTTAAATTCCCATAAATTGTTTTCTGATCATTTGATTTGCGCAACGCGTCATGATCATCATCTGACCTCCTCCGACTTGCTAAGCATCCATTTTTGCTAACTTCCTGATGCCCATTACAGCAGAAAGCGTTGTTTTGGTTTTTTACCTAAAATTTATGTGAAAGTGCCATTAATTTAATGGTAAGATATCTTTTAACTTGCTATACTAAAAATTAAAACAGTTGCTCTTTTCAGGCACTTTTCTTTTTTTTTACGGTTACTATATTTTACTTTTATTTTTAAATAAATTTTTAAGAGATAATTTCAGTCTTGGGTGTGGCTGATAACATAAAAGCATTGTTATTGCATAAATTGGGCAATATTACACAAGGATTAGGTCATCTTAGTTTGCCATTCAGCATTATTTTTTTATAATACCAGGGATCCTCAAGAAGATTTTGTATGTATTGTACAGGTATTTAGTTTTAATGATTATTAGTACTTTAAGGCTATAACTAGCTTTAAGAGATAATTTATATAACACTAAATATTACCTGTAAATAAACACAAATTGTATATTTTTATTTTTTACACTTTGATAAAATTTTTATTGTTAACAAACTCGGTTTAGTTGTTCGGAGATAATTAAAAAAAAATAACTTGGCGCCCGAGATCATCTTATTAGTATTACATTTCATTTTTTTATTATTTATGTTCAGTGAAAATAACACAGCAGATTTTGTGGTAATCAAGCAAATCAAAAGAATGAACCACCCTACTTAAACTACCGACTGATTCAAAGGCATTATTTGTGGTGAATGGTTAGTATCTTCAGTCAGTTTGACGATTTGTGCTTTGGAGAACTTATTTATTTATTTCATTATTACTTACATCTACTTATTATTAAATTTATTATACCATTTACACCACCTATTTTACACACTGAAAAGAAAACACAATATTGACAAAATAAAGCTTGTAGTTATAATAACCTTTCTATCACCTACTTAACACACAAACTGGCTACGCCCTCCAAATCATACAACTGCATTTAAATTACAACTTAATTCAGTGTCCGCATATAACGTAGAAATAAAGTTGCCGCTAGTCTTTAGTCGCTAAGGTTCGAGGTTCTTATCATCTGAAGCAGTTCAAAAATAGTAGCCGCAGGCTCTTAATAAATTTCTCGACCTAAACTCGAACAAAACAGCTCTACTGATGTAGATTTAGCGCATTTAGAGTGTAAATTACTCACACGCTCCAACATACAAACTATATCACTGTTTCACTAATTAAAATACGAACTTAATGCAAGCCTAACAAAATATTTATTTAAATAATCATATCATGTATGGTGATTGCCTAGGCGCAAGAAAAATGGAATTATACTTACACAGAGAATTATAATAATTTATAACGTTCAAACCCGTTTTCAGATAGACTCTCTCAACATATTTTCATTACCTGACGTTATAGGACATTCTAACAATTCAAATTTAACGAACTGCAAGAAAGTAATACAATGAGTTCCCCGAGCTCACCGAAGGCCTCTTTATCGCCATCTTCGTAAATCTAATAGATATTTAGTTCCCATGCATGGTAAAATACTTAACAAAATTTCCATAATTCCTTGATACGCAACAAAACAGTTAAAACCAACCCGTACTTTTATTTGGCCGAAGAGCTGTGTGTGGAGTATCCTATCCAATAAGAACTGTAGAGAGACTAGCAATTCTATTTTATATGGGTGACACTACAATACTAACCATTCGTAAAATTTACGAAAGTAGATTTGGCATCTATGTAATGTGGTGTTTGATTTGTGCAATGTTTATCCTTGTACTGCACGTCTATTCGTAATTTTTACGATAGGTTAGTAAAAAATTTTTTCTGTAGGGAAATTTTGTATATCTTTATGTATCTTAGACGTATTTCTTACATTATGGAACGGAAACGGTAAGATATAATACCTATAACCCAAAGAGAATTGGAACTGGAATTGGAAAATTCGCTGCCGGGTGAATTCGATGAAGATTGCCAAGGTAGCAACGAAGAGCATTCCAGTGGCTCAGAAGATGAAAATAACTCGGAATGCGACTTCAGTCCCTCTGAATCGGAATTCGAACCGTATGTTTCATGTGATGATAGAACCGACCCTGAGCCAGGCACTTCTCAACCCCAAAAGAGATTTAGAAGAAAACTATTTTTCTTCGGCCTATGGAAAGAAAGCTAAACGAGAAACGGGGACTGCAGCTATGAATGTCGCAGAGACGTCACAGGGGAAGCTGTTTGTTCAGGAAACAGAGGAAGCAGGAGATATTGAAACCGAACAGGACGTCTTAGAATAACATCAGGATAGTCAAGGTAAGGACGAACTAGGAAGAGAGGAGTGGCGAGACATTTTTCCTCCAGGTTTGAAAGGAAAGAATGGGCATCGCTGGTGTACCATTGCAAATATACGAAAGCGAATTTCAAAGCAGAATATTCTGCATTTTGTTCCCTCAGATGCCTATCAATATCTAATAAACGACTCTATATTTGAAAAAATATTAATACATAGTAGTTCCCAAATTAGCGTTACATCAGAGAGATATAAAACTAATAAATCTACTATTTCTCAGATTAGAAGAGATGAACTAAATGCCCGTTTTGGACTTTTGATACTTGCCGGAGCTCATAAATACAACCACTTGAGCTGTAGGGAAATGTTTGATTCCAAAAAGTCTGGCTCAGTTTACAAAGCAACAATATCTTGTGAAAGATTTGAATTTCTTTTATGTAATTTGAGGTTTGACGATAAAGCGACACGTCTTGAGAGATGAGAAATCCACAGCTTTATCCCCATTCGAGAGATTTGGGATGAATTTATTTCTAATTGCAACGTTTTCTATACACCTGGTAGTTATATAACATTTGATGAACCGTTACTGGGATTTAGAGGGAGATGTCCTTTCAGGATTATGAAAATGTAAACTTTCACCATTAACACTCATAATAAAATACTTATCTTTTTTGGGATTTTTTAATGGTGTACTTTAAATTATACAATCTAAACGTTTCGATAACACTTACAGTTATCTTCGTCAGTAGTAATGTTTGTTAAAAATTGTTAAAGATGTAGTAAACAATTTTGTCAAATTTGAAAAATTAAAACATAAACATAAGCCTGCTATTAGTATAACAGTTTGGGAAACATAAGCCAACTATAAAATTTTTTTAGTAAAGAATAACTAGGTCATAAAATTAAATATTATTAAACTGCCTCAAAGATGACAAACCAGAACACTCTACGACGAAAGCTAACAATGCAATTTGCCAGCCAAAAAACACATTTAACAAAATGTTTACTAGGAATATACATCCTTTCAAGATGTATATTCCTAGTAAACCGGCTAAGTACGGGATGAAGATAGTAATGACATGTGATGTGGGTACGAAATACATGCTAAATGCTGTGCCGTACCTCTCGAAAAACACACAAACGCAAAAGGAGTACCTTTGGGTGAATATTTTCACAAAAACTGCCAAAAAATTTATATGGCTGTAATCGTAAAATCACGATGGATAATTGGTTTATATCGGTTGGTTTAGTGGATCAGCTTCTAAAACACCCGTACAGTTTAACAGGTCTTGGTACTTTGCGGCATAATCAGCGGGAGATACCTCCTGAAATGATCGACATGAAGAAAAGGGAGTTGATAAGTTCGAGGTTTTGTTTTGAAAAAGAAAAGACATTATCGAACAAAACAAAGAAAAATAAGAGCGTTTTGGCTGTGTCGACTATGCATGACGGCTCACCAATTTGCCCGGATACTCAAAAACCAGAGATGATTCTACATGATAATCAGACTAAAGGCGGTGTTGATGCTTTTGATCAAATGTGTGGAAATAGGGTTTGTTGTCAATAAACACGCAGATGGCCACTTTGTACTTTATATGGAATGATTAACATGGCTTATATTAATGCATGGATCATATTTAACCATAATCTGAAAAGAACAAGAAAGAAACCGGTTACTAGAAAGGATTTTATGAACCAACTTCAAGACCAACTCTTACGACCTTGGCTAGAACATCGCTTTAGGATTCCAACTTTGTAGCGTTCACTGAAGGCCCTTATCAGTGATATAATCGGAATCCCTTTGCCAGAAGATCAGGCCGTTCCAATTCCAGAAAAGCACACCACTTGTTACAGTTGCCCATCGAAAAAACGTATAATGACGTCACTTTATTGCAATTACTGCCGACGCGCATTTTGCGTAGAACATCGCCCACAATCTTGCGTTACCTGTGACTCAAAACCATAATATGCTTTGATATATGTTTTATAATTATTTATACGTTCTAATTATCCTACTGTATTATTATTTATACTAAAACACAACTTTTTGTTAAGTTAAATACAGAAAATGGCGTGCATGATAATTAATGCAATTTTTTATCTTGAAGAACTAGAAATGAAGACACCTTTGTATCATTACCTCATGCTGTTGGTTTGCCTGCTCCACATTTCGTTTATGTTATTTGAAATTACTTTACCTTACCGTACCGTATGTTTATCTTATTGAAAGGAAATGAAGTTCCCAAATTGCACTTCGTTTCAAAATAAAGTTGTTATATTTATTTTGAGTGTAAGAAAATCCAAGTACGTATCCTTTTATTTTTTTATTATTAAACATATACAGTGTTGATCATTCTTCATTGTTAACTCTACGAAAAGCTAGGTTATATGGTTGTATAGATAGTGTTGAACTAGCAAGTAGTTAATATCATAAAGCTTCACGACAAGTACTGTTTTAGTTGGTTTTATGCTAAAATTAATCAGATCTTATTTTGTTTTCGTACAAATCAATACAACTGTTCAGTGTATTCAGATTATTTGTGGTATTAATGTACAACTTTCTCAATTTTTCTTGTATTTTACTTATTTAATCTATAAAAGGAAGTGGGGCCTAAAGAATCAAAGGATTGACTGATTATACCTCTACCTTCCTCACAACTTGATAAAAATGAGTTCTCAACCTACAGTAGCTGACTCTAGCGTTACCACGCTACGATCTTTTTCTTTAAACGTAGCCATATCGTTATCGCTTCCTCGTTAAAATTCATGAGATCTCCGCCTTGCTCTACAATTTTAAGTATTACGACTGAAATGGCAGATGTGTTTATAGGTAAATAGTTGGCATGTTGAGCACATTCAATTATTTTTATCCCGCTGGTAGACTGGAAAGAATTGATAAATAATGTGATAACTCTCCATTTTTATAACTACCACTTGTTACATTGCACGATCATTAATGAATTAATTTTGACGATGTTAGTAGGATTTTCAGATGTATTCACCGTTCGACTCTCGTAAACTGTTTTATTAAATCCAACCATAAGTCCTGCAGAATTTTCTACATTGAAGTCATACGTTTCTTTCATAATTTCATTCATATTATCATTGTTCTCTCGTAAATCAATAAATCATCCAGAATCATTCATTGAATACGTTTATTGACATCCGCGATTTAGTATGACCCTGGCGGTATTGTAATTTTATCTTTTCCAAATACAAGTTGGTTATTCTTTGAAGTAATCTTTGCATAGTATTGCCAGATTCAAAACTAGTCAACCCTATTATATATTCCGACTCATTATCAAGAAAAATCGGTGGTTTGCAAAATACAGTTTTTACCAGTAAATGGAAATTAGTACGACATTACGATTACGTAACAACCACTGATAATTAAATTGGGTTGTCATATAAAAATCGTATCAATTGTGTTTGCGCTACCATCACTTTGAAAATAGTGAACTAACTCTAAGGCAGGCTTAATTTGCTCTATGACATCAAAATATGTAACATGTCTATTACGTTTGATGTAGGCTGTCCAGTGTGATCCTTTGTTATTTTGACCATCCAGATTCACGATTTCACATTCATTCATATGGGTTCGTGCGGGTAAAATATCTCGTATATATATATATATATATATATATATATATATATATATATATACTTCCTCTGAAATGGGGAATTTGTAACTCTCAACAAACTTTCAAAGCTCAACGTTGCTTAAGGCGTGACGTGGTAGCTTCAAAGGAGTTTTTTGAATACGGTTGCAAATATGAGCCTAAATCGCGCTTATATGGTTTTATATATAAGCCTGTTCCTAAGGTGGTTGCTTCCATTGCTTGAATGTGATTTTTAATTATTTACCACTCTCTACCTCGTATTTTCAAATAAATAAACTGTCGAAATTACAATAAACAAGTTCTCGTTGCAATATTCCAGAAGCATAAAGATCGCGTCTCCCGTGTGTGAATTCCCTATATAACCTTGCTGCGCTAGTAGGGACATACACTCGGTATTTCCCAATTTTATAGCATGAGCCAGGGGAGTTATAAGGTGTTTTAATCAATATTAAATAAATTAACGATGTTTAAGGTTTGTCATTGCTACTAATGGGTTGCTTATTTTCTCCAAGTCCTATAAGTTCCAATTCTTTCGAAAACAACAAAGACTTACGTACTAATTAAACGGCTTAATTCCAACTTAGTTATATTTTACTTATGCATGAAATTATTTTGAAAGTTTGTATTTCTTTTAACTAGAATTGCACTGATAATAAGAATGTGTTCGGGTCAAATGAGTTCATTTACTATCCAATTTGTTTAAGGTAACAAAGTAATTCCTTTACTCGAACGATGCTAAAATAAAATTATTTTACTAATTTTACTGGTCTTTATCAATTTGAGACTCCACGGTACATACGGTATTCTAAATGATATTATGAATATAAACTTTTACATAACTTTCCTTTCAAATAAATTTGTATTCGAACCAATTAATAAATATATATAACGGAATATGAAAGTATAAACATAATAAAATACTTATCTTTTGTTTTTTTAAACCCAAAAAAGATAAGTATTTTATTATATACAACGGAAGTTTGATATATACAGGTGGCGGTTCATCTCTTGGCTCTATGTGTTGTTTAACCTAACAACCACATTATTACTTCTCATTTACAGAAAACTAATAAAAATTAATCTTTACATTGTGAAACACTTTAGCAGTATGTAATATTTGGAGTATATTTTAAAATAAATTAAAGTTAAAATTGACAAAAAAACATTTATTACATAATAATATTACAGTAGGTAGAAGTAAACGCACATAACGTATTAAATAATTTCTTTGTTATAAATTGTAAATAGTTTTTTCGGTGGTTGCAGGTGAAGCCTGCCCTCAACGCACATCAAAACAAAAATCAAATCTCGTTTGGAAAAATGTATTTAAACGAAATTACAAATAACGGTATTTATTTGATTTTTTCAATACAAATCGATACAAATTTTACTACAGGTATTGATACAAATTAAATACTTTCAAATTTAATTATAATAATATATTAAGTTAAATTCATTGAAGTAATTTAGAAACCACTAGTATACCTAATATTTCCAATAATAAATCAGCTTCGATCTGTGTAACAAGCAAGAAGAACGATAAAGATAACGGGAGGTTCGCGTGACCTACATATATGCCGTTGTGGCGACCGTGGTGGAAATTCCCAGTTTTCGTATACTCAGACAGGAGGGTAAGCAGTTATTTTAATTAAAGTTAAATTATTTATTGATTTGACGCTTATTTCAATATTCTAAAATTATTTTTTATAACAGAGTGATTGATATAAAAAAAATTACCAATTCCTACAAAACAATACTCATTCTATATACCGGCTTAATTACCAATTACTGACACTTCTTATCGGTTTACAATTAAAAAATTTCAGAAGTAAGCTGCATTGTGCACATGTATTTGTGGTTGGACGCATTGTTAAAATACAGTTTAAATTACACAATAGAAAGTAGATTACGATTCTATTGTAGTTATTTATTTGATTAACATTATAGATGTGATTGCATATTTAACCTTAATTATTAATATCGAAAGTGTTCTAATGAACTTGCTTTATGTATAATTACAGAATTAAATTTACTCCTAAACGGCAGTCGAAGACGGGAAAATTATATTGGTATATTTGGTACTGACATGATCCTTCAAAATAATTTTTTTCTTACGAACGTAATGTTTCATGGTCAAATACAAAAATACAGTTTTAAGAAGTAAATCAATTGATCTGCTAGAACGGTATTGGTTTTAATTGTTAAGTATCTATTAATTATATATATATATATATATATATATATATATATATATATATATATATATATATATATATATAAATTCTACTTTTGAATGCTGCGGTGTGCTTATCTCTAACTATTATTGACATAAAAGGTTTTGAGTCTAATTTTCCATTCAAAATATGCATTATAATAGAAAGTAAATTATTATTCGTCAAACTTTAATTGCCGAATGTAAAAAGAAAATTTGTATTTACAGTTAACGGTGTAATCTTTTAAACCTTTAATTTCTGTTTATCATGAAGACAATAATATTGCAAACATGAAGATGTTTGGAATTACTTTTCTTTCCGAATTCATTTCGGTTTTACTGTTAAATACGGAACGTTTGCAGATTTTTCAATTAAATTAATATGAGAAAGACTAATCTTCACAAAATGCATGTATTGTAAGAATTATTGAAGCCTAATCACTTCACCAGAGGCTGATTTCCTTAACGTTATATTACACACTGAACGTGAATGCTAAGATATTGACCATTTTGAAGATCCGCCTCATAAAAACATCGTTGAAGAGCTTGATCTCAACTACCACGTAATGTGTAGGTAAATGGGCTTGAACTATTTATTGCTAATATTTGACTAACATAACATAACCTTTACGCCATTCCCTTACGTGGTAGGCCAAACTATCCCTGCCTCCTATTTATTTTTCATTCACTGTCTTTCTCCATGCTTTCCTATCGTTGCACACCTCCTAGCTTCCGCAAGATTCATACATTGCCTCTGATATTCCCTTTTATTTTTAAAACTCCTTATCTTTCTTTCTTTTATCATACATTCAACTGCATTCAGGCAAGCTTTAGGCGGCCTACCAGGCCCAGCCTTTCCTTTAACCTCACCCACATATGTTTGCTTCGTTAATCTGGGTTGTTCCTTCTCTCAATGTGGCCAAACCAACGTAGAGTACTACTTTTATAGCTATCTATCATCGTCTTGTCCTCGCCACACCATTATTTACCTTATCCTTCTCGTTTTACCACATGCGCTTCTCAGAATCTCATACCCATGCATTTATTTTTTCGTGATTTTTTGACACATCCACTCCATACAGCACTGACGGGACCAACACGTCATTTCACAGCTAGGCTCATGTTTTCGTTTCTCATTATCGTCCACATACTTCCAATCACTTTCCTTCCATCGCTGGCCCTTCGCCCAATATCGCCATCCTTATACCACCTGCAGTGAGCATTCTACCCAGATATACTAACTGGTCCACTTGCTCCACAATTCCATCTTGCAGGGTAAATACTCTACTTTCTTCTTTACCATTCCGATCGAACACCACAATCTTAGCTTTGTTCACATTTACCTTTAGGTCCATGCCTCACATACTATATCAACCTTCCTCAGAGCAGTTTGTAGCTCATCGGCACTGCCACTTAATGAGTATTATCTGCTCTCACGAGAACTTGTTTAATGCTTCACACAGCTTCTCCCTATGCACTCTGTCGAGATCTACGAACGCACAGTACAGCTCCTTTTCAGTCTTAGGCACTTTGCGATCACGTCCTGGAGAGCAACCATCTGTCCAAATCCTCTCCCCAGCATAAAGCCACCCTGCACATTTCAAATCTTAGTTTGTGTAGTTTCTCGTACTCTATCAACCAGTACTCTCTCAAATACATTTACAGGGACACTGAGCAAACTTATTGCTCTGTAGTTCTTGCAATCACTCTTGTTCCACTTGCCCTTATATAGTGGTACAATGATCGCGTTCTTTCAATCACTCCGCACTTTTCTACACTAATATTTGAAATATTTCGTAACTCTAATTAGGTGTACTCTGTTTTAATTGTAGGTGTTTTACGGTTAAGAACTTTAAGACACATTAAATGTTTCAAAATAGCAACAGAAATCTTTTCCGTTACATCTATCGGTTTGTATCCGGTCGCCCTGTGTTTCTTGAATTATAATCAGCAACGATTTGCGGCAATATTGATAACCATTTATAGGAACCTTGCATGCTAAATGCTTTAAGGGTGCGACTTTTCAACTACCGTAAGAACTTTTCATTACTATTTCAAATTCAGCATTATAAAGCTCCGTCCCCATATCAGTTTGTATATGTTTAGGTGTCCTTTCTAAACCATAGAAAAGCTTATTTATTACATCTACGACCAGTTTACCATTCTTGCGTTTGATGTCAAAGCCCTTCGACGCAATATTTCGCTAATCATGCATACTGATTGAGGTGTTCTTCAAAAGCCGGTTGAGATCCAGCAGCTAACAGGTCTGATTTAAATTGTTGTAAAGTAGGAATCTCAACCTCGTCGTCATGTGTGGTATCCGCAATTACAGTTTCCTCTGAAGCTCCTGGAATGATGTCAAGTACAAGAGTATGTTGCACTTTCTGTATTCCAGAGGTTTTAAGCGTATGATGTAGAAGTATTTCATTTTCAGGTGGATTGGACTCAGATTTTCCAAGTTTTGGTGTAATGGATTTAGCTTTGATGAGAGAAACATATTTTCTAGTAAGCAATGATTTTAATAGTTGTGTTATGAGTTTAAAGTGTGCCTCTATTGCACGTTCGGTAAGAGCAATATATTTTTTAAACTAGCATATGTCTGTTGCACCCTCATGCGAGCACGCACAACTTCTTGTATTAAGCGCTCCTCTATCACTACTGTATGTTTACGCTAATATTACAATATCTATAATGCAAGTAACAGTTAAATCTCCTACTGAAACGACTCCCATTAACGTGATTTTCTTTATTAAACACAAGAAATCAACCGGTCTTTAAATCTATCAAATATCATATCTACATTAATGTGATCATTATACACATGCTTAAGATTGGTGTAATATTGTTAACAAATAAATTCGCATTATCACTTATGAGTTATTTTCAAATAGATAAATATGTTTGGCACAGATAGAAACAATCATTATTTTGGTGTCTGCCAAAATTTATTTCATTTTGTTTATGGCATGTTACATCGTCAAAAATCATTTTGAATTCTTACGGGATGTAACATGACTACTACCACTATATTCGAAATGATATTGCATTTGAGAAGATATGCAGTATACATAGACACTTTCAAAACGTAAACCATCTGGATGTTCTAACAAGGTAATCATAACATTTGTTTTTCCACAGGCAGATGGACCAACGATTATACCTCGTTTACAACACCCTTTTAGTAGACCACTATGTGTTGCCCTCGGTGTACTAGTAAGATGAGTGGTTTTGGATTAATTAACACCTTAATAAACAAATTACCGTTGGGGTTACAAATACTCGGATACAGTGGACCGGGTATCCGTTTGCGAGAATGACTAACACGCGGTGACAGAGGTATTAACAAATCGAATGAATCGTGCAAAGAACACGATATGGTCTGCCCCAGTCCAACGATCTAAGGGATCGTCACATAGCGGATAAGACTGCAAGAAAAATATTGGAGTAGGTTGCGTTTCTCTACTTTTGAAGAGCAGCTGCATTAACCATGGCTGGTGTAATGAAAGGAAACCATGCGAGTAGGAAGCAAATAAAGACGAAGGAAGCGTTCTCAGAGAAACAGACGAATTTCGTTTAACAAATCAGTCCTTCTGGCACGACGTCGTATTGGTGGTAAACTTCGATCAACTTTAATAGATTACCAATACCAAAACGTGGGATTCATACCTCACATTCTCCTATTTGCACTATTAAAAGATTTAAGTTCTTTGGCTGGTGTTGAAGCTGCTGTTAGTGGTGCAAAACTGCGTCAAAAACTTTACGAAAACCAAACGTCATAATCAAGCAATGGAAGCAACCACCTTAGGAAAAGGCTTATATATAAAACCATATAAGCGCGATTTAGGCTCATATTTACAACCATATTCAAAAACTCCACTGAAGCTACCACGTCACGCCTTAAGCAACGTCGAGCTTTGAAAATTTGTTGAGAAATTACAAATTCCCTATTTCAGAATATATATATATATATATATATATATATATATATATATATATATATATATATATATATATATATATATATATATATATATATATCAGTGAGTAATCAGTGATTAGGCTTCAATAATTCTCACAATTCATGCGTTTTGTGAAGATTAGTCTTTCTCATTTTAATTTAATTGAAAAATCTGCAAACGTTCCGTATTTAACAGTAAAACCGAAATGAATTCCGAAAGAAAAGTAATTCCAAATATCTTCACGTTTGCAATATTATTGTCTTCATGATAAACAGAAATTAAAGGTTTAAAAGATTACACCGTTAACTGTAAATACAAATTTTCTTTTTACATTCCGCAATTAAAGTTTGACGAATAATAATTTACTTTCTATTAGAATGCATATTTTGAATGGAAAATTACACTCAAAACCTTTTATGTTAATAATAGTTAAAGATAAGCACACCGCAGCATTTAAAAGTAGAATTTGAAATCAGATATATATATATATATATATATATATATATATATATATATATATATATATATATATATATATATATATATATATATATATATATATATATATATATATATATATATATATATATATATATAAATTTATTTTGAAGGAACATGTCAGTATCAAATATACCAATATAATTTTGCCGACTGCGACTGCTGTTTAGGAGTAAATTGAATTCTGTAATTATACATAAAGTAAGTTCATTAGAACACGTTCGATATTAATAATTAAGGTTAAATATGCAATCACATCTATAATGTTAACCAAATAAATAACTACAATAGAATCGTAATCTACTTTCTATTGTGTAATTTAAACTGTATTTTAACAATGCGTCCAACCACTAACACATATGCACAATGCAGCCTACTTCTGAAATTTTTAATTATAAACCGATAAGAAGTGGCAGTAATTGGTAATTAAGCCAGTATATAGAATGAGTATTGTTTTGTAGGAATTCGTAATTTTTTTATATCAATCGCTCTGTTATAAAAATAATTTTAGAATAGTGAAATAAGCGTCAAATCAATAAATAATTTAACTTTAATTAAAATAACTGCTTACCCTCCTGCCTGAGCATACGAAAACTGGGTATTTCCACCACGGTCGCCACAACGGCATATATGTAGGTCGCGCGATCCTCCCGTTATCTTCATCGTTCTTCTTGCGTGTTACACAGACCGAAGCTGATTTATTATTGGGAATATTAGGTATACTAGTGGTTTCTAAAATACTTCTATGAATTTAACTTAATGTACACTCGCTCTGTAATTAAATTTGAAAGTATTTAATTTGTATCAATACCTGTAGTAAAATTTGTATCGATTTGTATTGAAAAAATCAAATAAATACCGTTATTTGTAATTTCGTTTAAATACATTTTTCCAAACGAGATTTGATTTTTGTATTGATGTGCGTTGAGGGCAGGCTTCACCTGCAACCACCGAAAAAACTATTTACAATTTATAACAAAGAAATTATTTAATACGTTATGTGCGTTTACTTCTACCTACTGTAATATTATTATGTAATAAATGTTTTTTGTCAATTTTAACTTTAATTTATTTTAAAATATACTCCAAATATTACATACTGCTAAAGTGTTTCACAATGTAAAGATTAGTTTTTATTAGTTTTCTGTAAATGAGAAGTAATAATGTGGTTGTTAGGTTAAACAACACATAGAGCCAAGAGATGAACCGCCACCTGTATATATCAAACTTCCGTTGTATATAATAAAATACTTATCTTTTTTGGGTTTAAAAAAAAACAAAAAAGATAAGTATTTTATTATGTGTGATAATGGTGAAAGTTTATACTTTCATATTCCGTTATATATATTTATTAATTGGTTCCAATACAAATTTATTTGAAAGGAAAGTTATGTAAAAGTTTATATTCATAATATCATTTAGAATACCGTATGTACCGTGGAGGATCAAATTCGATAAAGACCAGTAAAAATTAGTAAAATAATTTTATTTTAGTATCGTTTGAATAAAGGAATTACTTTATTACCTTAAACAAATTGGATAGTAAATGAACTCATTTGACCCCGAACACATTCTTATTATCAGTGCAATTCTAGTTAAAAAGAAATACAAACTTTCAAAATAATTTCATGCATAAGTAAAATATAACTAAGTTGGAATTAAGCCGTTTAATTAGTACGTAAGTCTTTGTTGTTTTCGAAAGAATTGGAACTTATAGGACTTGGAGAAAATAAGCAACCCATTAGTAGCAATGACAAACCTTAAACATCGTTAATTTATTTAATATTGATTAAAACACCTTATAACTCCCCTGGCTCATGCTATAAAATTGGGAAATACCGAGTGTATGTCCCTACTAGCGCAGCAAGGTTATATAGGGAATTCACACACGGGAGACGCGATCTTTATGCTTCTGGAATATTGCAACGAGAACTTGTTTTTGTAATTTCGACAGTTTATTTATTTGAAAATACGAGGTAGAGAGTGGTAAATAATTAAAAATCACATTCAAGCAATGGAAGCAACCACCTTAGGAACAGGCTTATATATAAAACCATATAAGCGCGATTTAGGCTCATATTTGCAACCGTATTCAAAAAACTCCTTTGAAGCTACCACGTCACGCCTTAAGCAACGTTGAGCTTTGAAAGTTTGTTGAGAAGTTACAAATTCCCTATTTCAGAGGAGTTATATATATATATATATATATATATATATATATATATATATATATATATATATACGAGATATTTTACCCACACGAACCCATATGAATGAATGTGAAATCGTGAATCTGGATGGTCAAAATAACAAAGGATCACACTGGACAGCCTACATCAAACGTAATAGACATGTTACATATTTTGATGTCATAGAGCAAATTAAGCCTGCCTTAGAGTTAGTTCACTATTTTCAAAGTGATGGTAGCGCAAACACAATTGATACGATTTTTATATGACAACCCAATTTAATTATCAGTGGTTGTTACGTAATCGTAATGTCGTACTAATTTCCATTTACTGGTAAAAACTGTATTTTGCAAACCACCGATTTTTCTTGATAATGAGTCGGAATATATAATAGGGTTGACTAGTTTTGAATCTGGCAATACTATGCAAAGATTACTTCAAAGAATAACCAACTTGTATTTGGAAAAGATAAAATTACAATACCGCCAGGGTCATACTAAATCGCGGATGTCAATAAACGTATTCAATGAATGATTCTGGATGATTTATTGATTTACGAGAGAACAATGATAATATGAATGAAATTATGAAAGAAACGTATGACTTCAATGTAGAAAATTCTGCAGGACTTATGGTTGGATTTAATAAAACAGTTTACGAGAGTCGAACGGTGAATACATCTGAAAATCCTACTAACATCGTCAAAATTAATTCATTAATGATCGTGTGCAATGTAACAAGTGGTAGTTATAAAAATGGAGAGTCATCACACATTATTTATCAATTCTTTCCAGTCTACCAGCGGGATAAAAAATAATTGAATGTGCTCAACATGCCAACTATTTACCTACAAACACATCTGCCATTTCAGCCGTAATACTTAAAATAGTAGAGCAAGGCGGAAATCTCATGAATTTTAACGAGGAAGCGATAACGATATGGCTACGTTTAAAGAAAAAGATCGTAGCGTGGTAACGCTAGAGTCAGCAGACGTTCGTCAATCAATGCATTGACAGAGCAGAATAAAACATATTTGCAAAGTTCTGATTTTACAGTAATCCAATGAGTATATTAAACGTTAACGAAAAAGGAAGTAGTTGGTAACGTTATTGTAAGTTCCGATCTGCACACTATAACAAATAAAAAGTGATCTGCTAGAACGGTATTGGTTTTAATTGTTAAGTATCTATTAATATATATATATATATATATATATATATATATATATATATATATATATATATACATAAATTCTACTTTTGAATGCTGCGGTGTGCTTATCTCTAACTATTATTAACATAAAAGGTTTTGAGTGTAATTTTCCATTCAAAATATGCATTATAATAGAAAGTAAATTATTATTCGTCAAACTTCAATTGCCGAATGTAAAGGAAAATTTGTTTTACAGTTAACGGTGTAATCTTTTAAACCTTTAATTTCTGTTTATCATGAAGACAATAATATTGCAAACATGAAGATGTTTGGAATTACTTTTCTTTCCGAATTCATTTCGGTTTTACTGTTAAATACGGAACGTTTGCAGATTTTTCAATTAAATTAATATGAGAAAGACTAATCTTCACAAAATGCATGTATTGTAAGAATTATTGAAGCCTAATCACTTCACCAGAGGCTGATTTCCTTAACGTTATATTACACACTGAACGTGAATGCTAAGATATTGACCATTTTGAAGATCCGCCTCATAAAAACATCGTTGAAGAGCTTGATCTCAACTACCACGTAATGTGTAGGTAAATGGGCTTGAACTATTTATTGCTAATATTTGAACATAACATAACATAACCTTCACGCCATTCCCTTACGTGGTAGGCCAATCTATCCCTGCCTCCTATTTATTTTTCATTCACTGTCTTTCTCCATGCTTTCCTATCGTTGCACACCTCCCTAGCTTCCGCAAGATTCATACATTGCCTCTGATATTCCCTTTTATTTTTAAAACTCCTTATCTTTCTTTCTTTGATCATACATTCTACTGCATTCAGACAAGCTTTAGACGGCCTACCAGGCCCAGCCTTTCCTTTAATCTCACCCACATCTATTTGCTTTGTTAATCTGGAGTTGTTCCTTCTCTCAATGTGGCCAAACCAACGTAGAGTACTACTTTTATAGCTATCTATCATCGTCTTGTCCTCGCCACACCCATTCTTTACCTTATCCCTTCTCGTTTTACCACATGCGCTTCTCAGGAATCTCATACCCATGCATTTATTTTTTTTCGTGATTTTTTTGACACATCCACTCCATACAGTACTGACGGGACCAACACGTCATTTCACAGCTAGGCTCATGTTTTCGTTTCTCATTATCGTCCACATACTTCCAATCACTTTCCTTCTATCGCTGGCCCTTCGCCCAATATCGCCATCCCTTATATCACCTGCAGTGAGCATTCTACCCAAATATACTAACTGGTCCACTTGCTCCACAATTCCATCTTGCAGGGTAAATACTCTACTTTCTTTTTTACCATTCCGATCGAACACCACAATCTTAGCTTTGTTCACGTTTACCTCCATGCTCTCACATACTATATCAACCTTCCTCAGAGCAGTTTGTAGCTCATCGGCACTGCCACTTAATAAGAGTATTATCTGCTCTCACGAGAACTTGTTTAATGCTTCACACAGCTTCTCCCTATGCACTCTGTCGAGATCTACGAACGCACAGTACAGCTCCCTTTTCAGTCTTAGGCACTTTGCGATCACGTCCTGGAGAGCAACCATCTGGTCCACAAATCCTCTCCCTAGCATAAAGCCACCCTGCACATTTCAAATCTTAGTTTGTGTAGTTTCTCGTACTCTATCAACCAGTACTCTCTCAAATACATTTACAGGGACACTGAGCAAACTTATTGCTCTGTAGTTCTTGCAATCACTCTTGTTCCACTTGCCCTTATATAGTGGTACAATGATCGCGTTCTTTCAATCACTCCGCACTTTTCTACACTAATATTTGAAATATTTCGTAACTCTAATTGGGTGTCCTCTGTTTTAATTGTAGGTGTTTTACGGTCAAGAACTTTAAGACATATTAAATGTTTCAAAATAGCAACAGAAATCTTTTCCGTTACATCTATCGGTTTGTATCTGGTTGCTCTGTTTCTTGAATTATAATCAGTAACGATTTGCGGCAATATTGATAACCATTTATAGGAACCTTGCATGCTAAATGCTTTAAGGGTGCGACTTTTCAACTACCGTAAGAACTTTTCATTACTATTTCAAATTCAGCATTATAAAGCTCCGTCCCCATATCAGTTTGTATATGTTTAGGTGTCCTTTCTAAACCATAGAAAAGCTTATTTATTACATCTACGACCAGTTTACCATTCTTGCGTTTGATGTCAAAGCCCTTCGACGCAATATTTCGCTAATCATGCATACTGATTGAGGTGTTCTTCAAAAGCCGGTTGAGATCCAGCAGCTAACAGTTCTGATTTAAATTGTTGTAAAGTAGGAATCTCAACCTCGTCGTCATGTGTGGTATCCGCAATTACAGTTTCCTCTGAAGCTCCTGGAATGATGTCAAGTACAAGAGTACGTTGCACTTTCTGTATTCCAGAGGTTTTAAGCGTATGATGTAGAAGTATTTCATTTTCATGTGGATTGGACTCAGATTTTCCAAATTTTGGTGTAATAGATTTAGCTTTGATGAGAGAAACATATTTTCTAGTAAGCAATGATTTTAATAGTTGTGTTATGAGTTTAAAGTGTGCCTCTATTGCACGTTCAGTAAGAGCAATATATTTTTTTAAACTAGCATATGTCTATTGCACCCTCATGCGAGCACGCACAACTTCTTGTATTAAGCGCTCCTCTATTACTACTGTATGTTTGCGCTAATATTACAGTATTTATAATGCAAGTAACAGTTAAATCTCCTACTGAAACGACTCCCATTAACGTGATTTTCTTTATTAAACACAAGAAATCAACCAGTCTTTAAATCTATCAAATATCATATCTACATTAATGTGATCATTATACACATGCTTAAGATTGGTGTAATATTGTTAACAAATAAATTCGCATTATCACTTATGAGTTATTTTCAAATAGATAAATATGTTTGGCACAGATAGAAACAATCATTATTTTGGTGTCTGCCAAAATTTATTTCATTTTGTTTATGGCATGTTACATCGTCAAAAATCATTTTGAATTCTTACGGGATGTAACATGACTACTACTATATTCGAAATGATATTGCATTTGAGAAGATATGCAGTATACATAGACACTTTCAAAACGTAAACCATCTGGATGTTCTAACAAGGTAATCATAACATTTGTTTTTCCACAGGCAGATGGACCAACGATTATACCTCGTTTACAACACCCTTTTAGTAGACCACTATGTGTTGCCCTCGGTGTACTAGTAAGATGAGTGGTTTTGGATTAATTAACACCTTAATAAACAAATTACCGTTGGGGTTACAAATACTCGGATACAGTGGACCGGGTATCCGTTTGCGAGAATGACTAACACGCGGTGACAGAGTTATTAACGAATCGAACGAATCGTGTAAAGAACACGATATGGTCTGCCTCCAGTCCAACGATCTAAGGGATCGTCACATAGCGGATAAGACTGCAAGAAAAATATTGGAGTAGGTTGCGTTTCTCTACTTTTGAAGAGCAGCTGCATTAACCATGGCTGGTGTAATGAAAGGGAAACCATGCGAGTAGGAAGCAAATAAAGACTAAGGAAGCGTTCTCAGAGAAACAGACGAATTTCGTTTAACAAATCAGTCCTTCTGGCACGACGTCGTATTGGTGGTAAACTTCGATCAACTTTAATAGATTACCAATACCAAAACGTGGGGATTCATACCTCACATTTTCCTATTTGCACTATTAAGAGCTTTAAGTTCTTTGGCTGGTGTTGAAGCTGCTGTTAGTGGTGCAAAAACTGCGTCAAAAACTTTACGAAAACCAAACGTCATAATCAAGCAATGGAAGCAACCACCTTAAGAAAAGGCTTATATATAAAACCATATAAGCGCGATTTAGGCTCATAGTTACAACCATATTCAAAAAACTCCCCTGAAGCTACCACGTCACGCCTTAAGCAACGTTGAGCTTTGAAAATTTGTTGAGAAATTACAAATTTCCTATTTCAGATATATATATATATATATATATATATATATATATATATATATATATATATATATATATATATATATATATATATATATATATATATATATATATATATATATATATATATATATATATCAGTGAGTAATCAGTGATTAGGCTTCAATAATTCTCACAATTCATGCGTTTTGTGAAGATTAGTCTTTCTCATTTTAATTTAATTGAAAAATCTGCAAACGTTCCGTATTTAACAGTAAAACCGAAATGAATTCCGAAAGAAAAGTAATTCCAAATATCTTCATGTTTGCAATATTATTGTCTTCATGATAAACAGAAATTAAAGGTTTAAAAGATTACACCGTTAACTGTAAATACAAATTTTCTTTTTACATTCCGCAATTAAAGTTTGACGAATAATAATTTACTTTCTATTAGAATGCATATTTTGAATGGAAAATTACACTCAAAACCTTTTATGTTAATAATAGTTAAAGATAAGCACACCGCAGCATTTAAAAGTAGAATTTGAAACCAGATATATATATATATATATATATATATATATATATATATATATATATATAATTTATTTTGAAGGATCATGTCAGTATCAAATATACCAATATAATTTTGCCGTCTGCGACTGCTGTTTAGGAGTAAATTGAATTCTGTAATTATACATAAAGTAAGTTTATTAGAACACGTACGATATTAATAATTAAGGTTAAATATGCAATCACATCTATAATGTTAACCAAATAAATAACTACAATAGAATCGTAATCTACTTTCTATTGTGTAATTTAAACTGTATTTTAACAATGCGTCCAACCACTAACACACATGCACAATGCAGCCTACTTCTGAAATTTTTTAATTGGAAACCGATAAGAAGTGCCAGTAATTGGTAATTAAGCCGGTATATAGAATGAGTATTGTTTTGTAGGAATTCGTAATTTTTTTTATATCAATCGCTCTGTTATAAAAAATAATTTTAGAATAGTGAAATAAGCGTCAAATCAATAAATAATTTAACTTTAATTAAAATAACTGCTTACCCTCCTGCCTGAGCATACGAAAACTGGGAATTTCCACCACGGTCGCCACAACGGCATATATGTAGGTCGCGCGAACCTCCCGTTATCTTCATCGTTCTTCTTGCGTGTTACACAGACCGAAGCTGATTTATTATTGGGAATATTAGGTATACTAGTGGTTTCTAAAATACTTCAATGAATTTAATTTAATGTATACTCGCTCTGTAATTAAATTTGAAAGTATTTAATTTGTATCAATACCTGTAGTAAAATTTGTATCGATTTGTATTGAAAAAATCAAATAAATACCGTTATTTATAATTCCGTTTAAATACATTTTTCCAAACGAGATTTGATTTTTGCATTGATGTGCGTTGAGGGCAGGCTTCACCTGCAACCACCGAAAAAACTATTTACAATTTATATCAAAGAAATTATTTAATACGTTATGTGCGTTTACTTCTACCTACTGTAATATTATTATGTAATAAATGTTTTTTGTCAATTTTAACTTTAATTTATTTTAAAATATACTCCAAATATTACATACTGCTAAAGTGTTTCACAATGTAAAGATTAGAGTTTATTAATTTTCCGTAAATGAGAAGTAATAATGTGGTTGCTAGATTAAACAACACATAGAGCCAAGGATGAACCGCCACCTTCATATATATAAAACTTCCGTTATATATAATAAAATACTTATCTTTTTTGGGTTTAAAAAAAAACAAAAAAGATAAGTATTTTATTATGTGTGATAATGGTGAAAGTTTATACTTTCATATTCCGTTATATATATATACATAATATATATATATATATATATATATATATATATATATATATATATAAATATTTATTAATTGGTTCGAATACAAATTTATTTGAAAGGAAAGTTATGTAAAAGTTTATATTCATAATATCATTTAGAATACCGTATGTACCGTGGAGTCTCAAATTCGATAAAAACCAGTAAAAATTAGTAAAATAATTTCGAGTTCTAATAAAGGAATTACTTTGTTACCTTAAACAAATTGCATAGTAAATGAACTCATTTGACCCCGAACACATTCTTATTATCAGTGCAATTCTAGTTAAAAAGAAATACAAACTTTCAAAATAATTTCATGCATAAGTTATATAGGGAATTCACACACCGGAAACGCGTTCTTTTGCTTCTGGAATATTGCAACGAGAACTCGTTTATTGTAATTTCGACAGTTTATTTATTTGAGAATACGAGGTAGAGAGTGGTAAATAATTAAAAATCACATTCAAGCAATGGAAGCAACCACCTTAGGAGAAGGCTTATATGTAAAACCATATAAGCGCGATTTAGGCTCATATTTACAACCGTATTCAAAAAACTCCTCTGAAGCTACCACGTCACGCCTTAAGCAACGTTGAGCTTTGAAAATTTGTTGAGAAATTACAAATTCCCTATTTCAGAGATATTTTACCCACACGAATCCATATGAATGAACGTGGTATCGTGAATCTGGATGATCAAAATAACAAAGGATCACACTGGACACGTTTATTGTAATTTCGACAGTTTGTTTCTTTGAGAATACGAGGTAGAGAGTGGTAAATAATTAAAAATCACATTTAGTTAGACAACTACTTGCTCCGATAGTAAATCTGAAAGTAAATTTATATGATTTAGATTACTTTAAGCTTATTAGAAAATTTGTGTTATCATATTTATCCGCCATTTTGAACTCGTAAAAGGGCGTGTATTTATCAACCGAAAGTAATCATCCATCATCTATCTTTGGCGAAGGAGTTATTTTGTTTGTCGAGGGGAAATGTGACCCTGTGTACCGTCTCCGCTTCCGTCGGCGTTAATTTTGTTTTAGCGACATCTGCAGCCGCTAGGGGAAGAACTCTGAAGTTATCTTCCACTAAAGCCGCACGAAGCCGCCTGTTTGGAAGACCGAGCAGTTCAGGGCTGGTCAAAAAGAACTCCCTGGACAAGCGCTATTGTTTGGATGGTACCCGAGGCCGACATTCTCAGAGCGACACCGAAGAAAATAAAGTACTGTACCGTAACTTATAAGTATCCGAATAAATATATTTCCAAACACGGTGTTTAATTCTTGTGGTAAAGCTCGTTGAGGGCAAGCTTCACTTGCCATCACCGAAACTCTGTTACAACACATACATTCACGATGTTGCTTTCCAAGGATAAGTAAAATTATGTTACTGCAGTCTTCTATTCTTTTTTTTTTAAATGTAGTCTCTAGCTAATTGATCCCATTCTCCTATTCGTGTTTGGCTATGCCCCATCTCCCATTCTACTATATAGCGAACTACGTTTTTGGATTCATTAACGCTCATTTCCTTCACTTGGTGATTTGGTATCTGATAAATTATTAACTCGGTACATGTCGTTCTATTTCGTGTAAAAATTGTTCCAATGAGATTTGTTTAAGGTATTCTATTAATCGTTTCATACAACATATACACTCTACAACATCTTCATGCGTTGGAAGGTATTTGTCCGTTATAATCATAACTAAACGTACCACTTCCATATACTTTTTCATGTTCAGCATCAAATTCTAGTGACAGAAATGTTTATATTTTATTATAAAACGCAGACAATTCTATAGCAGGTACTAAATGCAGTCGGTAACTTATTATGTTAATAAGTCTCCATAACCGCACTATAGACTCTCATGCTGAATAGATTTCTGATTCTTCACAATCATAGATGTGAATAACTTTCTTCTTGTTAATAGTTTCATACGATACAGTCCTCGAACCCATATTTATTGGTAGCCATGGCCTGTCAGGTGAGTATAAATAATTTGTAATTACTCCTTGATTGTCCATAAATATGTGCCATTCCTGCTTGTCAAACACCACACTATTATTTTTTGATCCACCAAGTCTCACGACTGGTTCAAAATTGAATTGGGGTGACAGACCGACAACAAAAATATTTCGATTTACTTTTATTTAGAAAACACTGCACATTTGTAATTAAAATATCATGACATTCATTTGTATCTATAACACTCACAATCTTCGCCTTTTCTACAGCTTGACGTAATACGCTTTCTATTTTAAACGATACTGGATTCACATGTACACTATCTCCATTTATATCTCACCTTCCGCTCTATTTATTATTCGTAAATCTAAAGAGATACATGAAATGAACTTGTTACGCTTGTAAATTAAGGAAGATAAGCAGATTAACATCGTTTTCTTTTTTTTTGTGGTGCGTTTTTTTAGCGTGAAATGACCATCGTTAAAAATTTGGGTGTGGTAAACTTTCTACATCTCACTTTTTGAGTTGTGTGACCTTGAGACGTTTGTAATTATGTTGACGTATCAATGTTTACGTTGTATAACCTTGGTATTGTGTAACCTTGGTATTGTGGGACCTCGGGCACGTGGGACCTTGAAAATGTGTTGTTGCAGAGTTCTCCAAATTTACCTGCTCTCCGGGCATCACTAATGCAGTAGTACACCGGATGCATGGGTAGTGTGACCCTACAGTATGTATTCCCAAGATGCCATGTCGTTTGAAATAAAACAGTCCCAAAGTTACAAAAGTGACAATGAAGCTGTAAGAGAAAACATGTAAGTAAACACGATATACAAGAAAACACACAATAAACAAGTAAAACACGATGCTGGTCAAACCAGTAATTTTATTTATTATAAAATATAAACAAAATCCCATCTATTCAAATCTCTCAATAACATTACCTTCTCACCTGGCTTACACACAATTAATGCGTTCACATTTTTCCAGAAATGTTAATGCTTGGTTGTTCTTTTTATTTATTGGTGTATAACATGCAGTAAAAATGATTTTTCGAAATTCTACATTAGTCGGGGGATGTACAGTTATACCGTTTAAGACACTCCTCTTGCACCATTTCAACTCTTGTCCATAACGGGTATTTATCGGATACATACTGAATACCAAGCTGCATTTTGTTCATTGTGTTCGATCATACCCTTTTCATGCATGTCTGTAACATTTCATGTAGCATTTCGCCCTCTGTGTTCATGCGGTTCACCTGTTTCAACCTTGGTCGCCGATCGCAGGCATATAGGTCTAAAATAATCACACTAGTTTTGTAATTAGATAGCATTCAGACTGGTTACGAGCCAAATCCTACCCTAGACGATGTAGCATTCCCTACTAAAGCTATTTTACTACTACCGATCAGTATTGTCTTTCTATAGCCGGCTCGCTACAAACTTAGTAATCACATATTGGGTTAGAACTGTAGATATGCAAAAAACTTGGTAGGAGGAACTCAATTTTCTGCGCTAAGAACACCTTAATTTATTAAACGGTCGTGATGTTCTTGGGAAGGACTTCTTAGTTTCAACTCTATGGTGGTCCTCTGCATTTTTACCAAAAGGTCCCAAGAGTATGAAAGTGCCATTTCTTATAATGTATTATATCAAAATATCTTTAACATCATGTAGTTGAAAAGCGTACCACCAACTCACCAATACCATTAAGAATTTCCAAGTACAAAGCCACTCTACACACCTTGCAAAACTGCTTTAAAAAAAAGTTAAAACCATGTACTGAAATCTCCAATAGAACGGTATACATTTATATTGTTCTTAGGTCTATAAAATTATCATTTTCCATTTTTCTTTAACTGCCTTATGATAAGGAATAATTACACATAAAAAATAAACGTTTAATACAAAGTAATATTAATGGTAACATAATACTAACAATTTTACGCATTTACCAAAATACAAAAAAATTAAACTTCATAAAATAAATATACATTGGCATAAAATTAAAATGTTGACCTTATCCATCCTGAAGACAGTTTTAGGTAGAGTGCTTTATTGTAACTCGAACATACGAAAGATGACGCATGTTGGATTTTCTATACTTCTTCTGGTAATTGCAGTATCTGTTATTACAGGTAAGCGTTACAGAAAAATTAAATTGGCCCGGTAATCACAAAATCAATTATAGGTGGCTTGTGTTTAAATGTAAGCACGGAGAACTGCCAACACGTATATTATAAAGGAGACGATATTAATGACAATAAGGGAACCAATTGCAAAGAGGTGAGTACTGATATTTTGGAACAATTTTGATATACTCGTTAACACTACACTTAATTATTAATGAATAATCGGTACACACAACAGACAATGACCTTTTGCGCATTAATAAGGTTACAGCAGGTGCGATAATGTAACATTAGTTGCTGCGTTTATTATATATGGTTACGTATGAGACATTGAAATACATTGAATTTGGGAGATAACGTAATTATGAACATGCAAACCTACACACACACACACACACACACACACACACACACACGCACGCACGCACGACCACACACACACACACACCAACGCGCGCACGCGCAGATGCAGACGCAGGCGCAGACGCAGACGCAGACGCAGACGCAGACGCAGACGCAGACGCAGACGCAGACGCAGACGCAGACGCAGACGCAGACGCAGACGCAGACGCAGACGCAGACGCAGACGCAGACGCAGACGCAGACGCAGACGCAGACGCAGACGCAGACGCAGACGCAGACGCACACGCACACGCAGACGCAGACGCAGACGCAGACGCAGACGCAGACGCAGACACAGACGCACGCGCAGACGCACGCGCAGACGCACACGCAGACGCACACGCACACGCACACGCACACGCAGACGCAGACGCAGACGCAAATGCAGACGCAGACGCAGACGCAGACGCACACGCACACGCACACGCACACGCACACGCACACGCAGACGCAGACGCAGACGCAGACGCAGACGCAGACGCAGACGCAGACGCACACGCACACGCACACGCACACGCACACGCACACGCACACGCACACGCACACGCACACGCAGACGCAGACGCAGACGCAGACGTAGACGCAGACGCACACGCACACGCACACGCACACGCACACGCAGACGCAGACGCGCACGCACACGCACACGCACACGCACACGCACAAGCAGACGCAGACGCAGACCCAGACGCAGACGCAGACGCAGACGCACACGCAAACATAGACACAGACATATATATATATATATATATATATATATATATATATATATATATATATATATATTCCGGTTTCGCCGGAAGTGACAATAACTATCGATTTTTAAAAGAAACTCCCTCTATTTTATTGAATTTTTGAATTCTGCATGCTTTTCTGAATCCAACGATGCCAAATAAGTGACATTTCAAACGTCAATATATATTATAATATAATTTTTAGTATTCCATTTAAGTGTGCCATGACGGTTCCGATTTATTCTAAATGACCCGTGTAATGGTAGAAAAATCCCGACCAAAATACTGAATTACGTGATTTATGAGCAAATAATGTTCATCAAATGGTGTTTGGGGCAAAACTCAAATGGAACCATATTGGTACCGTGGTACCGCTTATTAGTACTGTTACTACGAAACTTATTCATATGTCTCATTAAAATATGGGATAATTACAAACAAAATTACAGCTAAAAGAAAATAAGAAAATACAATTTATTTATAATTAACTTATTGCACATAAGGTGGCTTTGGAATATAAAAAATGAACACAAAACATAACAACAGTTGTTCAAAGTGTTGCCCATTCACGTCAATGCACTTCTTAACTCGTATCGCCGTTTCTCGAAGAACGTTCCCCAATTGCTGAGCCGTTATGCTATTAATTGCGCGTCTTACACGTAGCTCCTACGTGTATTAGCACTTTTACTAAGGAACTTATTCATAGGTATGTCATTAAAATGTGCGATAAACCCAAACAAAATCACAGCTAAAAGAAAATACAATGTATTTAGGGAAGATAAGAAGTAACTAAGGTGGCTTTGAAAACAATGAAAATTTAGCTTGTCAAACATTTCTTGGTTTATCGGAGTTTTTATTGTGTCTATAAGAATTATTTAAAATTCTTGTTGTGTTCAACTCGCCAATTTATACAAGAGATGAAAAGGTGGACAGGTTAATTATTTACGGGGAATGTAGAAAAAATACCATAGCAGCTAAAAATCTTTATGTGCACGATATTCTAGTAGACAATGTCCAGAGAGAAATTATTTTAAACGTCTTGAAAATCAATTTCGAGGAGAACCGAAAAATGATCCCGAAGAGAAGTTCATTGTTGACGAAGGAACGGAAATTAATGTTTTGGCATGAACAGAAGTTGATAAGACTGTTGTTTTAAGGCAAATTCGGTTTGAATTGGAAATCAGTCATCAAAAGGTAAGCTGGATTTTGCACAAATACCACTATAAATGTTTTACATACCAATTGCACCAGCACTTGTACGAAAATGATTACGAACGTAGTATAGAATATTGCAACAGGATTTTGCCGAATAACGTGCATCCAAACAATGATTTTTTGGGAATGATTTTATTTTCGGACGAGCCTAGGTTTAAAAATTTGGGATTATTTAACCGACAAAATACAAAATATTGGTCACAAGAAAACCAGAATTTATTACGGGAGAGTAACTTTCAAGTGCGGTAGTAGAATCATTGATACAATAATATTTGAAGGACCCCTGACAGGTGCCAGATACTTGAGATTCCTACAAAATGAGATTGAGCACATTTTAGATGAGTAACCTTTGGATTTAAGACAGGGAATGTATTTACAACAAGATGGCGCTCCTCCTCATAATTCAAGGATAGTAATTGACTACGTTCAACAGAGATTCGGAGAAAACGTAACTTCGACTAATGGTCCTGTGAGGTGGCCGCTAAGGTCACCTGATTTAACACCCCTTAATTTATTTATTTGGGGTCATTTAAAAAATATTGTCTACGCAACCGCCGTTACAACCCGTGAAGACCTGGAGCTACGTGTAGGCCGCGCAATTAAAAGCATAACGGCCCAGCAACTCGCGAACGTTCTTCGAGAAACGACGATTCGAATTCAGAAGTAAATTGACGTTAATTGGCAGCATTTTGAACAACTGTTGTAATGTTTTGTGTTCATTTTTTGTATTCCAAAGCCACCTTATGTATTACAAGATAATTATAAATAAATTGTATTTTCTTATATTCTTTTAGCTGTAATTTTATTTGTATTTATCGCAAATTTTAATAAAACATATGAATAAGTTCCTTAGTAATACTACTAATAAATGGTACCACGGTACCAATATGGTTCCATTTGAAAAAAGTTAGTTTTGCCCCAAAAACCATTTTGATGAACATTATTTGCTCATAAATCACGTAATTTAGTATTTTTGACGGGATTTCGATTTTTCTACCATTACGCACTTAAATGGAACACTTAAATGGAAAACTAAAAATTATATTATAAAAATATTGACGTTTGAAATGTAACTTATTTGACATCGTTGGATTCAGAAAAGCATGCAGAATTCAAAAATGCAATAATACACAGGGTGTTCTATTTAAAAATCGAAAGTTAGTGCTACTTCCAACAAAACCGGAAATGAAAAAATCAGTTATCTTCAAAACGAAAGAAGAAAAGTGGGGTCACCATGATTCTGTTACGCCCGGTATTATATTATATATATATATATATATATATATATATATATATATATATATATATATATATATATGGGTGTTCAAATTCCCCGTATTTCTTCTTCTATGCCTAAACGGTTGGAGATAATTTAAATCTGCTTGCGTGAGGTGATGTAGAGGTCAACTGCGCACTCTGCAAAAATAGTTACCACTATGCAGGGTGTCTCATATATATGTGACATACCAAAGTTGCGTTTTTTAAATAGCACCCTGTATACTTTACTCGATACTTCGGTGTGTACTTCCAAGACAAGAAAAACGTTATTACATGCTATGGGTTTATAAGGAACCTGAAAAGATTTATGATCCATTCTCTATGAAAAACAAGTCATCTTTGAGAATTTCTTGTGAATTGACCAAATTACATTTTGCAAGTTTGAGCTCTATGCGCTCTACGCCCAACAAAATTTTCTTGTGAGTAACGCAAATCATATCACGCGTTTTTGAATTTGAAAATAAATTATGTCTAGGCATTCCATCGTATTTAATTATGGGCTTTTTATTAAAATTTTATTATCAATGAATGCAAAGTGCCAGATACATAAGTATATAAGTAAATTACTTAGTAACAATTAAGAATCCCTATTGATAAACCTGTCAAAAAAATACCCTTCGAAAATGTGTATGCATCATAAGCTTTAAATGCGTTTTTCTCGGAAAGGATTGTTTCTAGCGATTTCACTAAGACATACCTTTTTTTTAGCAAAAATGATTAGAGAATCGATGTTTTTGTCATACATAGTAGCACAAAGAAATTGCAACGATTTAAAGGGGCGAAATGGTTGCCATTGGCGCCCTCTAGGAACCACAACTAAATGGAGGATAAATTTGAATTTGTCATCCAAAAATACCACCGTATAGGAAATTTCATGAAATTATTTCGAAATAGTCAAAAGATATTGAAGAAAACGCGATTTTTTATTTCAACTTTGACACCCTGTATCTCGGAAACGAAGCATCTCCGGGCCCATGTACATATGGCTTTTTTTGCTTAGAATGATGAGTTCTAGTACTCCTTTAATTTTGGCGGATTAGAAAAGATTCACCTGTACATATATATATATATATATATATATATATATATATATATATATATATATATATATATATATAGTTGATGCAGTATTTTTGGTCTTTGCTAATATGATAAAAATTAAGTTATTGATGACTAGAAGTTAATTAAATGTATTTATTATTCAATATTTCGAATGATTATTAGCTTCATCAGAAAATAAAGTTGTTAATTAAAATTACATGAAGACAATTGCCAAACAATAACAATTACAGAACATTCCATAATTGATTCTTTTACGTAAGTTGTGTTGTTTCTACTTGAATATAACAATATATTTCTAATGAACTAAAATTCATACAAATATTGAATAATAATACATTTAATAATATTATTAATTAATTCTTATATATATATATATATATATATATATATATATATATATATATATATATATATATATACAGTGTGTCCGAGATTCAGGATGCATGTATTGCTATATTCGTTAATATTGAAGATAGAATGTCGGTTAAATGGGGAAAGTTTTAAAGAATTTTATGGCTCTCATCATGGTAAAGTCAGATTTGAAGTAACTTTTTTTGTTTTTGAAATAATTGAAGAAAACAAAAATTGTGCATTTTCTACTACCCCCTGTAGCTCTTTTATTTGAAGTCTGACAACATTTTGATTTATACATTATTATGATACTTTTAAAAGACAATTTTAAAAAAAGTACCAAAATTTATCTACAGTCATTTGTTTTTGAAATACATACACTAACTATTGTTTTTCATATGGACGCCATCTTGGATTTTTACATTATCGAATAGTATTTTTTATCACCTTTTCAGCGATGTAGCACATGATACGAGAACTATCAAAAATTTAAACCCTTGCAAATTTATCTGTTTTTACTTACAAAATGTAATACATCTCTAACTTTTGTTTTTGGACGCTATTTGGATTTTTACATTATCGAATAGTGGATTTTAACACTTCTACAATGTATTACATGATATGAAAATGTAGAAAATGTGTGGAGTGTAGAGGGGGACATATCGAGCATGTTTAATGATAGTTACTATTATCGGTTTTGTTTTTATTTTAGTTATTAGAAATTACAATAATTAGGAATCTAATTGTATAAATTTTTCATTTATTAATCCATGCCTTCTCAAGGCCTACTATTTCAATTTTATATTTTTAAATTTTTGATAGTTGAAGTAAATTCTCGTATCATGTGATACATCGCTGAAAAGGTGATAAAAAATACTATTCGATAATGTAAAAATCCAAGATGGCGTCCATATGAAAAACAATAGTTAGTGTATGTATTTAAAAACAAATGACTGTAGATAAATTTGGTACTTTTTAAAATTGTCTTTTAAAAGTGTCATAATAATGTACAAATCAAAATGTTGTCAGACTTCAAATAAAAGAGCTACAGGGGTAGTAGAAAATGCACAATTTTGTTTTCTTCAATTATTTCAAAACAAAAAAGTTACTTCAAATCTGACTTTACCATGATGATAGCCATAAAATTCTCAAAACTTTCCCCATTTAACTGACGTTCTATCTTCAATATTAACGAATATAGCAATACATGCATGCTGAATCTCGGACACACTGTATATATATATATATTATATATATATATATATATATATATATATATATATATATAGTTGCAATTGTATGATATATTAAATAAGAATTACGGTTGTAATGTAAATTATACACTTGTAACATACAAAAATTCATTGGTGCATAATTCTGTTAATTGCTAGAAAATGATCTATTTTTAACTTCTTCTCGATATGTACTAAACGCACATTTCGTACAATATCAATGTTGAAAAACATTGCAGTAATTTACATGTCTTCTATTGTGTAATTTAACAAACATCCGGTTAATGTTAATAATTCTATCAAAAGGAAATAGTTATGACATCTGTTGGAGTATAAATGTTTAACACCGTTATGCAGCCGTTATTGTAGAACTGCTATCAACTTGTTATTTGCTACTTTTCATTTTGAATATAATTTGACTTTTTGATAAAACTCACTATTTGCTACTTCTCATTGTAAATATACTTGGACTTTTGTATTCAATATAAGTTACTAGGGTCACAATTTAACTGCTATTTCATACTTTAAGATAAAACTAGCTATTTGCTATCTTAACGCACTGTAAATTGGTATGACTATAGGTGTATCATTCCTGTATAAAGGTTACTTAACGATTATTTTGATTTTGGGTGTAAATTTGAACTTTACCGATTAAAAATGGATTTGTTATAATTTTGGTGTACAACGGCAGCAAGTTTCTGTTTTGGTAAATGTAAATAATTTTCTTACGCGCTGTTAGCGTAATTTTTTTTAAGCTTCTAATTCAGGGGTAATTGAGTGGAAGGCCTTTCATCGTGAAAAGAGAAACATATTATAAATATTATAAGTATTTTTATCTCTATTTTATTTTTTTTTGGTAAAGCGGTTATGAGTTGGATTAAATCCGCTGTGAATACTTGCGAAAGTTAATTAAATTCATATTTTTCTGTGGTGTGTACCCATATAGTACATAGTATATCTATTATTTGGAAATGTTCTGGGTTATAATTTTGGGAAACATATTAACGGGTTAATGATTTTGTAATTATATTTATAATCTTTCTCAAGGCGTTGTTTATACTACGCAGATAGCCGAATTATTTTTTTGTTGTTCACTGCTACCATAAAACTTTACTTCAAAATATAACGATACGTTCGAGAGACACATTATCTTATTCTTCCCGTCCTTTGTGAATGTTATCCTTTTCTTCCTGTACTTACCTGCACATACAGTACTATCCAGGAGTTAGGGTAGTACTGCGTTCGACTTCCGGGGAACAACTCCTGGCGCCTGTTAAATAAATACTTCTGACCCCGCCCGCCTCCTATGAGCTAGACGGTGTATTTCTAACAGCAGATAAGTGTAGGACTTACCGTCTGTTGTTCTTGCTAACTTCTTTTTGTTTCTTTGTCTACGTTCTAATATCTTACGTCATACACTACATATAATTATTGTAATAAACAACAAAATAGAAACACTAATATTACTTGTATAACGATAAATACTCATTTCCCATATCAGTTATTGATACAATTATATTTCTAATAGAAAAAATAGGTGTGTTTAATTTAAATTGTGAATCAAGGTATGTCAATATCACTTTATGTAAACCACTTTAAATATAAAATGTTAACTGTAAATTAATTCAGTATACAATTTACCTCTAAATCTGCTGATATAATGATATAAAATAACTTACCTCATAATATGAAAATTTTAACTTCGTTAATTTAATTAAACTAAGTTTTGGCCGTAGTCATAAATATTAATGTATATTCGAAAAAAAAAGACAAATTTCAAGATAAATCTAATATGAATCCCCAATTTAATCATTTTTATAAAACTTAGATATCCCAATATAAAGGGATTAGGTTTTTTACACAATCATAATCGATTACAATATTAATCTTTTAATTAATTTTATACTAAAATTTTTAATTATCTCCCAAACATTGTTTAATTTGTTTAAATTTTTAGCAATTTTTATCAAATTTTATACCAATCTTCTTGACCAAGGTTGTAAGCCGTGGCGGCTCGCTACTATGACTCAATCGGATTTTAAATTTGTTATTGGTGTAAATACCAATTTATACTTCAATACAATTAGTTAGCAGTTTTAAATGTTAGTTTGTAAACTTATTTTGAATATATGCTTCATATTATATTTACACAAAATGTCTTATTACGTTTGTAATTTACTTTCAACTCTTCCCAGTGGCCTAGTTTCATTCTTAAATACTTGAATTTTTGTTATAAAATTCATGTGCAATCTCGTGGCCAATTCCATTTAGCTTAAATGTATAAATTTCTGGTTATTTACTTTCATGTGTATAGCCATGAAAGAAACGACGCAGCAAATTTCATTACGAAAGCAAATCTTCACATTGGATTACCTATGCAAATGGGCTGTGGTTGGGTTAAATTAAAACTAAAAGGAAAGGGAAGGACGCAGTAGGTGAATTTTATCACGAAAGCAAGTCTTACTTATGAAGTTACGCACTGAATTTCCTACCCTGTTTTTTATTTTGGAATTGTGAAACAGGAAGTTATTATTAGTTTTTAAGTAGATCTGGTTAACAAAACAACCCATTGTATTGGACAAAGCACGATGTTGTCATTTATCACCAATGTAAAGAATGTATAATTTGCATATTATGTAGGTGATAGACGTTCAAGGTCTGAAAACTAAAATTTATTTTTTTATCTCACAATACGAAAGTATTGGGATGTATTGTAATCGGTCGGCGAAATTTCGAGTGCAGTAATTTAGTTTTTGTGAATTATCGCAAAATAGAAAATAGATAGAAAGTAAATCACAGCGCATTATTAAACAGGATTATATTTCATTCAAAATGAGCTTCCATTCTTAAAAATTGCTTTATCGTAAGTTGGAAAAAAAATAGATTCAAACGGGAAATTTTGTACCCACGTTCGAATCCATGAGTAGATGGAATCTGTCCTGTCAAAATGGTGGAATTCCAGATTTCGACTATTATAGAGTGTATAAATACGAACGGCTATTCGTAGCAAACCGGCATGTCTTTACATAGACATCTAAGTGAACCATCCTAGAATTGAATATCTTTTAGTAGCGCAGAGGGAGCGTGTTTGGTTGATGTCCCGCGTCTCGGGTTAAAGACGCATAATGTACGAGGTTTTTCTTTGATCTTATATTATTAGACGTGTTAAGGCATTTCTGGCCATTTGAAACGATTTTTGAAAAAAAATTTTTGGCCCCCCTTAGGTCAAAAATTTTCGAAATTTTTTGGGCCCTTGGTCAAAAATTTTCGCAATTTATTTTTGCATTTTTACAGGTTATGATAAATTTTAAAATGTCAGAATTCTAATTACGTTTTTTTTCATTACATCTTAAAATTTATACTTACAATAAATATATTTAAATACTTGAAGATGGAAATATAAATCTTTTATTTTGAAGCCCATATGTGAAACAATAAATATTCAAAAAATGATTATAGAAAACATACACAATTTTATAAAAAAATTAAAATTAATAATAAACAATTATAATGATGGAAATTGTCCTAATGTGCCAGTTCGTAGAATTTTTTGTAGATGTGGTCTCAATAATTTAGATTGAAACATTTACCTTGATCGTTTATCTAAATATTTTCACCAATTCCTGCAAACACTTCCAAAACATTCCCTGTAGAACTCCACCAGCAACAACTCCACGCAATAACACCCCTCAAAAGTCTCCTTAATAATAATAATAATAATAATAATAATAATAATAATAATAATAATAATAGTAATAATAATAGTAATAATAATAATAATAATAATAATAATAATAATAATAATAATAATAATAATAATAATAATAACAATGTTTAATACATTCAAAAGCACATAATATATACAGATATATCTAACGGATACATATAATAAAAAAAAGATAAGAGTACCCCACTTCCTACAATTAAAAACACAAGTCAAGACAAAATAATGAAGCTTTAGTCCCTGATAAGGTAGTGCAATATAACATTTAATTAAATAAAAAAAAAACAATAATAATTATCAAAAGTACATTTAACACTACAAATAGTATGATAATGACTTTATTTTTAATTCAGAGCAAGTATTAAGGTCACATACGCTAGCAATTTTATTCGCATTATTACACATAACAGACACAGGTGATTTAAGAAGAATGTTAGTGTTCGGACGTGGATGATAAAAAGTTATAGTGTTACGTGAGGAAATACGCGGAACATGAAAATGGAGAAGCGATAAGAGATACGGATAATCAATATGGGCTTGAAGCAACTTATAGAGAAACACTACACTCGCAGTCGCTCTCCGAATTTCAAAAGATTGCATTTTAAACCTCGTTGGTCATACTTCCTGATCAATACCAGTTTTTGTGTATCTCCCATCAATTTTAAACGTAAGAAACTTTAGAAATTTTTGTTGGACTACTTCTAAAGAAGCCTTATGGTTTGTATAGTATGGATACCAAACACTAGATCCATATTCGAGTTTTGATCGAACAAAGGCCTATATAAAGATTTTAATGAAGCAGTGGAATGTGCGACAATTTCTAATTAAAAAGCCAAGTGCCCTAATCGCAGCAGCACACGTGACTGACACATATTCGACAAAAGAAGGTTTGTTATCGAATACTATTCCTAAATCTTGAATCGAAGAGCGTATATTAAACAAAACCGACTGGCATTTATGTGGGTATAATATTGGTTGAGACTTTTTAGAATAAGTGAGAACTTTGCATTTGTTCATGTTCTTCATATAGCAATCATGTATTTTATCTATTTGGGTTTGAAGAGAGACCCAGACAGATATAGTGTTGATAACAGAGTATATTTTTAGGTCGTCAGCAAAGGATAGCTGGTTGCACGAAATTGACAAAGACAAACAGGTAATAAATAAAAAGAATAACAACGGGCCTAATTTGAACCCTGAGGTAACCCCGATGTGACTGCAGATGAACTCGACTTGTAGTTATTGTATTGGAAGTATTGAACTCTATTTTGGAAATAAGATTTAAACAGCTTTAAAAGCGAGTCGGAAAATCCAAAACTGTATAATTTTTGAATTACTATGTTATGGTCCACCTTGTCAAAAGCATTGGAGAAAACTGAGTAGATAACATCAACCTGTCTATGGCTATCCAATGCATTAGAAATAAATTGAGTAAAACATACCATGTTAGAAATGGTCGAACGACGCTCCACAGACCTATATTGGTCTAAAAACACAAAAATTTAGCAAAGTGTGATAAAATACTTATGGGTCTATAGTTTGAAATATTACCCGGATTCTCATTCTTAAACACGGGTCACTTTCCAACAGTTAGGAACAGTACACGTTTTGACTGCCAGATTATAAATAATACTCAAGAGTTGAATAAATGCGTCAGTGAAAGTTTTTGTGAAACAAGAAGGTATTTGGTTTGGTCCAGAAGTCATTTTGTGTTAAATATAGTTAACAACTGTTGTTTTTGCAACAACGAAAGCAAAATATGGAACAAATGTAAAAATGATAACCGCATCAATAGAAACATGGGTAACAAGTGGGTTTATATGTTCACACAAATTTTACTTTTGTGCACATATTTACATGTTGCAACCATGCATTAGTTTCACTTTAAAAATATAACCTATAATTTTCAAAAGTCAAGCTACGGTAGTAACTTTATGAGGCGTAAACAAAGGAACAGACGATGAGCATTGGATGAGGATGGTGCCGATGTGTGACGTCATCATAGCTCATATAAACAGGTATTTTATAAATGGTTTAAATATCAGTTTCATTGTTAAACTGCTAGAACGCTGGAGGTGTACGATAGGAGTTGCCTTCCACGCTTTTGGTGCGGGGTCGATTCCCGGTTTGTGCATTTTTTGCTCTTAGGTTACAGTAGTTTTATTTATCTAATCTACTTTTGTTAGGTTATTGTAATTTTGTTTATCTAATTATGTTACGTTACAGTAGTTTTGTTTTTCTTATCTAAAATAGATGACGTCACACATCGGCACCATCCTCATTCTACTCATCCTATGTTCCCTTGTTTACCGTCTCCTAGTAACTTTTTTGTCTTTTGACAGTGTCACTGCACTCTCCTTAGATTTCATTGGCCTGCTCTAATGCAAAATAGACGTGGTAGAATAACGATAATATCATTCAGGAAATATGTTGAAATGCTTTCATTTGGATGTATTCAAATCTTGCAAGAATAATATTAGATTACACTCAATGTAAGTTTTGAGTTTCTATTTATGATTTATGATTAGGAGTATTGGGATTATTGGGAAAGCTTTAATAACTTCGATTATTTATTTAGGTATTAATTTTACCATAACAATGGACTATAAAAATTTTATTTTAATTACAAATTTCATGCTATAATCGGTACACCACTTATTTTTGTATCGATTGAAAATGGATATAAGTTGATACATGTATGCTAAACAATGGATATTAAATAGCAATACAAAAGACAATTTCAAGTCCGTGCAATATATCAAAATTAAATTAAATTTGTCATGTTTGGCGCAATTAAAAATTTTAAACTTTCCTAACGACATATTTTAATGTACCTATTACAGCTGATTTGACTTAAAAAGCATATGTACCGAGTGTACCAATAAGCCGATCTTCCGGCTATATCAGAGGAACTGTTTATCGTTGGAAATAACTTTCAAGTTTCTAGCTTTACCGATAGAGGGCACAATCTTCATAGAAAAATTTAAAAACAATTTTTTTATAAAATATGTCCAGTCATAGTAGGTATTACATAAGTAAATTAGAATGATGCATATTTTCTCAATTTTTTCAAATGAAGGGTGGGGGAGAGTGGGAATTTTTGTATGAATAATGGCCTATAACTTTGGTTTGGATCAATCGATTTTAACGAAATTATTCTTATTCGAAAGGGCGTAGATGAACCAATTATATCTACTATAAAACAATTGCATTTAGTTTTAATTGTCGTAGATAGAGGGCACTCTCGAATAAAAAAAAACTAAAATTTGTCTATGTTAAAATTTTTAAATGGAAACGCCTAAATATTGTAAATCACAACGGAAACTGATTAAATTCGTAACAAAATGGCGCAAACCGCTTGTCGATATCTTTTGTCTAACCCGAGATATAAGTAAAAAACGCGTAAACATACATAACTAGTATTGGTTCACTATGTATTATAATTTAAAATAACAAATTAAATATGTCAGTGGTGTTCAGAATTAAAACTAAAGAAGGTTGTGAAATAATGTTGATAGGGGCTTCAAATTGTTTTTTTATTGCGATCTTCTTTAGAAGTGTTAGCATATAACTCGAATATAACTTTTCTTAATTAGATGTTAATATGACTAATATCAGTAAATAATCAGCATTAATTCATAATGAGTATATCAAATGTCGAATAGTATGGTATGATATGATTTTATTTCAAATGCCGTCAAAATGCCGCTATTTCCTCACAAATATATGCCTTCATTCCTTAAAACTATTTGTTTTTCTTACACTGCATCTTTATCATGTAGTTCTCCACCAAGCTTTACATGAAAGGGATTTCGATCTAAGGCTGGATTACTGCAATTGGATGTTAGGTATGTTAGAAGAACAACCGCATATTATATCAAATATTTTGTGGAGAGAGACTGAAGAAAATCTGCACTGGATGGACGAAGTGCAGCTTCAAGGTAGGTGGAATCTTAATGTTTGATGTGGTATAGTTGATGGAAAAATCATAGGACCATATTTCTTTGAAGAAACTTTAAATGGCGATATATATATATATATATTTAATTTTTTTGGAAAATGAATTGTCTATTCTATTAGAAGACATTTTTTTACAAACAAGAAGAGATCTGATATTTTAGCATGATGAGTGTCCTGCGCACTTTCCCAGGCGAATTAGAGATTATTCGAATTTAAGATATCCGTATAAATGGATTGGAAGGGGAAGTATATTTCCATGGCCAGCTAGATCTCCAGACTTAACATGTCTAGACTTTTATCTATGGGGAAGATTGAAGGAGTTAGTCTTTCAAACTTGACCAACCACGCGACAAGACATGAACCAACGCGTTAGAAACGCATTAAATATTATATCCATAGTTGAGAGTGAAGCAGCTGTTATGTCTACCCGCGATAGATTACGTCTTTGTGTGGACAATGATGGAAAACATTTTGAACATTTAATTGGACATTATGTTTTAATGTGTGTGATCTTCTTTTCATATATTTTGTTATTTTAAGTTATAATACAGAGTGAGCCAATTCTATTTACGTATGTTTACTCGTTTTTACTTATATCTTGAGTTAGACAAAAGATATCGACATGCGGTTTGCTCCATTTTGTTACGAATTTAATCAGTTTCCGTTGTAATTTACAATACTTAGGTGTTTCCATTTAAAAATTGTAACATAAACAAATTTTTGTTTTTTTTATTCGAAAGTGCCCTCTATCTACGACAATTAAAACTAAATGCAATTGTTTTATAGTAGATGTAGTTGGTACATCTACGCCCTTTCGAATGAGAATAAATTCGTTAAAATCGGTTGATCCAGACGAAATTTATAGGAATTTATTCATACTAACATTCCCACTCTCCCTCACCCTTCATTTGAAAAAATAGAGAAAAAGGCATTTAACAAAATTTTTGCAGAAATTATGCATCATTCTAATTTACTTATTTAATACCTGCTATGATTGGACATATTTTATAAAAAAAACTGTTTTTAAATTTTAAATTTTCCCTAGCGGTGAAGCTAGAAACTTGAAAGTTGTTTCCAGCGATTTCTCTTGGCCATTTTTACCAATGAAACTTTTTCCCCAAAGCTGTACGGTAAACAGTTCCTGAGATATAGCCGGAGGATCGACTTATTGGTCCACCCGGTTACTACATATACAGGGTGATTCATTAAGAATGGGCAATCTCTGATAGTAATCACCAAAATATGAATATTAAGCCCAACATACCTTATAAACATGTTGCTGGTTTAGGAGATACATGATGTTCAAAGGGAAATTTTGTTTTAACTGCATAAACATAAAATTTGATAGTTACAGGTTTTGTGACATGAGAAATACGAATTTGCAACTTATTTTGTGACAGCTCATAGAGGCCACTTGTAGCACTCAGTTACTCCAGTAAATTAGATAATATTGTCTTTGTCCATTAAATAATGGTTAAAATAATTGAAAAATTTGAAATCCCGTTCAATTTTGCATAAAAAAGGTGCTCTTCTTCAATTTGTCTAACTCTACCGGTTTTTGAGTTATTAGTTCTTAAAGAGCTTAGTGTTTGACATAAAATTTTTAATTAATAAAATATGCAAAGTTGCCCTAGTCACTAATTTTGCGTTATTTATTTTATTGAATAGGCTTGTGTCAACATTTGTAACAGTTTTGTATAAATAAGTTAATTTTGCGTTCGATAACAAAAGTGTATAGCAATGCTAGCCTTCCTCCCCAAAATTCTGGGTTTAAAATTAAATTTAGTGATGATAATAAAACGCATAATAATAAATTATGTACAAACGTATGTATGTCAATGGACAACAATATTAGCGTCGGTTGCTAGACGTTTAAAAAAAATGAAAGCCTTACAATGAAAGTCTGTCTCCGTTATTTCTTTCTACGCAAATTTACCATCATACAAAAAAAACAAGGTGAATGCTACTGCATTACAGGGCTTTCTTGCAAAGTACTACAAAATTTATGGGGTATTTTTACATCTTTGAAATATTCAGTTGTTTTAGAAATATCTAATAAAAACCAAAAACTGACCATAATAACCCTCCCCCCCCTCACCGAGACATACAGACATCACGGCCGATCTTGACGAAACGAAGAATGAGCTGATAAGTCGATTTAGCGATAGTGAAAAAAAAAGTCGATTGCATTTTTTACCTACATATGCACATGTAGGTTGAAAGTTAAAAATAGATATCTCGCTTATCTTTCAAGGTAACTACGGACTGTTTCATATCATTTTAAAGCAAATTTCGCTCCCTTTCAAATAAAGTAAGAATATGAATAAGTTTGTAACCAAAATAGTTATAACAATATCAATATTAAATGTTTGAAAATTCATCTCCTGTGCCAGTAGCTTTAGAAGAAGCAGGTTAGTTACATTCATAAGAGTGGCTGGTTGCCTAGAAAATATAAAAAAAAATGGTTGAAGAGAATTTTGAATAAATCAATTTCAAATAATTGCTTAAGTTTGACCCCTTAAATGTAGGCAAATTTATACCATAAATCTTGAATGGTATCGGAAATATATTTCTACAAATAAAATGGTTTTTTTGTGACTGTAACTGCGGCCATTTTCAATTTTGAAAGTTTAAAAAAATTGCATTTCATGCGAGTTATTAATTACCTGAATTTCAATCTTCTATGTTAAAATATCAAAATTTTCCCCCAAAATAACACCCTTACTTTCACTCCCTGTATACTTATTGCGGTTAAAAGCTTGCTTTGTCGACATAATTTTCTCGTAGACCTTCACTCCAAATTTCATCAAAATCGGTCGTATAGTTTCAGCTGGTGAGTGACCACAGACACACAAACCCACGTTAACTCTATTGCCTTCAAAAAGAGATGATTGGGATCAGTGTTCATAGCAGCTCTTATTATAATAGACAATGTGGATTTAACGCTCGTTGTAGCTTCATCAATCAATACAGGCAATTTTGATTTGAACTAAACTATGTTTTCAACCACAGTTTCTGTTGCTTGATAATCTTGACGACAGGAAATCGTGAATGCAAAATACAACTCAGATCAAGACTATTTATTTGACAAAAAGCCGACTAAGACACTAATAGTGCTCTAACGTGTTAAATGGTATAAGACAGAAGACCTGAACAAATTGTGTAATTGCATAAACTTCACATAGACTACAACTCATTCTAGTAGAATATTAACTATTTGAAGTATTACATAATTTACACTAATTTTCATCGAATGCAAAAATAAGTACGATATATTGTTGTTCACTTCCAACCTACATATACGTATGTAAGTATACAAGCTTATGCAATAAGTTTTTTCACTATGGCTACATCGACTTATTAGCTCCTTTATGTGTGTGGTGTGTGGTGTGTGTGTGGTGAGTGGTGTGTGTGTGGTGTGGTGTGTGTGTGTGTGGTGTGTGGCGTGTGTAGTGTGTGATGTGTGGTGTGTGGTGTGTGGTGTGTGGTGTGTGGTGTGTGGTGTGTGGTGTGTGCGTGCGTGCGTGCGCGCGCGCGGGCGTGTGTGTGTGTGTGTTGGAATCCTCAAACTCTTTATAATCTGTTACTGCAGCCCCAGTTAACATGGTGTATCTCACATAGAAGTGAAAATATGAACGGTAAGCCATTAAGTGTACTCCTACGCTATATATCGTTTTCAATATTTTTTATTATAGGTACGGCAATATGTACGGAGTTTATTTTGATGGGTTGTATGAAGTATTTGGTATTATGGTGCACAAGTTAAGTCACGGTTTTAATGTTACGTGAATTCTTGAAGAATACTATATTTATCTAGTCTTCAGTATGAAAAATTGTACTTAATTCACTTACACAGTGCTATATATACAGTGCATAGGCTGAGTCATAACGGTTACATCTTACATATTGTCCGATTTAATTAAGATATTGGAGTGAACGACATAGCACGTTATGAATACATTTTTACTTTTTGATCCTTTTTGAATATACGCTTACAGGTCATTGATAAAAATGTAAGAATAAGTTAAGCCCTAGTACGAAGCATTGATTCAGCAATCAACCAGCTAAGGGTACATGTGCCCTAATCTACATGAGATACAATTTCTGATGACATAGATAACATAGATTATGCAGATGAAGTGTTTGATGTAGGTGACGTACATCATGTAAACGAGATATATGGTTCCCGTAACGTAGACAACGCAGCGTATGCGACTTAGATGACTGAGATAACGGAGATATTAAGGATGATTTAGATGACGCGAATAACATACGTGGCATGGATGATAAAGAGTACAACAATGACGTATATGTCCTAGATGCCGCAGGTGACGTAGTTTATGTAGAAGACAGATGACGCAGATTACGTAAATTAAATGGATCACGTAGCTGACGTGGATGACGTAGGTCAAGTAGACGACGTAAATGGCACACGCGATGTAGTCAACGTATTTAACCTAAATGACTGGGGCGACGCAGATAATGAGAATTATGTGAATGTCGCGAACGACGTAGTGTAAGGGCGTTTTCTGGTTGAAAGTGAAGCTTGCAGTTAGCATACATCAATACACAAATTACAAGTTATTAGTTCACCTAAAACTTGAATACTTTGTCACTGGAACGGTACGTTAGAATAGGATGCTAAAAGGTCCACTAGAGCTTAATAAATCTATAAGAAAGAGAGCTCATGGTTCAATAGATTCCCGTTACGATCATACAAATGGAGCTAGTGTTGACGGTGGAATGACCATTCCGGGGTTACGATGGCAATGCAACGATTTGCGATTCTGTTCAGCCTATTGTTTTTGTCAAACGGTAAAATCGTAAGGAAAGAAAAGATGTTCCTGCACAACAACCAAACATGATTGCCAAATATAACAAGTACATGGGAGGCGTTAACTTGCATGACAATGCAGTGGCGAATTACCGAATAAATATTCATGGGAAAAAATGGTAATGGCCATTGGCCAATTATAAGGACTTGTATATACAGGGAAGCTAATTCCGCAGCTAGAGTTTAGATCTGAACTTGTAGGGTGCCTAATCACTGCCAACAAATGTGGAACACAATTTCTTGAAGGACGTGGTTCCATTGCGTCCTTACCATCCACTTTACGTTTGGATAATCTGGGACATATTATTGAAAGAAACATTGATAACTGGCGGAGACGTTCTATAGTATGATAAAGACTGAGATAATTAATATTTTTTAAATTGTATTGATCATTTGCTCCCAATGCTGAGTTAACGTAACGCAAAAAAAAAACTAAAAATCAATGTTCTGTTTTTCTATAACCTTTAAAGGGTGTTTATTTGTATCTAAATAAACGTTGACACAAAAAGTGTATCACTTTCTACATAAAAAATAATCATTTACATAATGGCTTAATTGATAATTACCGATAATGCTGTCAGTTCAGAAATCAAGATTACGGGTTACTTACCGCTTTAGAGGCAAGGTGTCTGTAAGCTTGAATTTTCCAAGTTTCGTAGAAACCCACAAAGCTGGAATATCGAACTGGTTGCCATAAGCAGGTATTTAATATAAAATAAATACAGAAGGTAATTTTAACGAATCTAAATCCAATGATGACTAAGTCATAACAGTATATAAATTATGTATTATTAAAACATTTAATGTACATATAGTAAAATATTGGCTCGAGTGGGGACTTGAACCACGAGATTGGAATAACTAATTAGTTGCCATTAGAAGGTTGAGTATTATTATATTATTTTATAATGGAGGTACGGATGCGAGCTCAGTCTAACGACAGCTAATCGTAGAGCACTTTGTTGGAGTGGGTAGTTTTGGAGTGTTGATAACCGTTAGTTATAGAGCGGAAAAAAATTGTGGTAAGAGTGATAAGAAAAGAAAATAAAAAAAAGGAAAATTAATATTTGCTGAGAGAGGCCATGTAAATCTTGAACCAGGGAGTAGAAGCAGAACGAGTAAACAAACAATAGCTCCCTCAGTAATCTTAATTTATTCCCAAACTTTCAATCAATGGACTTGATATGTTTAAATTTAAGTTTTCCCCAAAGAACAAGACGCGTTATATAGTAATAATTTGAATTTTTGGTTTCCCCAAATAATTGGACGAGTTACAAACCACCGAGCATACAGAGCATGCAATTTATCACAAGTACGTACATAATGATAATTTATCTTAGCGTAGTTATATTGACGTTTCCCCTATGAAACTATAAATGTCGGATGTACATAAGTATGCCCAAAATATAATAGTTCACTACAAACAGACCGTGACGAGGGCAAGTCGCGATGTTTAAAACTTCAACAACGTAAGAATTGAGTAATTATTAGAATTAACGTAGTACCCCTGTTGGATTCGTTGAAAGATCTTTCAAAGTGTTGACCTGGAAAAGGAAGATTCAGGTCAAGCCGGTAAAATTTGAATTTAGAAATGTTCTAGTTCAACTTGCCTTTGCTTTGCAAGATTACCTCTAACAATAAACGCTACATTTACATTTGGAGAAGCTTGTTCAGTTTATACTTGACTTCAGTATTAATTGGCATATAAATACCCAAACAGTGAAAAATTAGGTCGCATATAACCTGAAAACTCGCCTCCACAGTTTAGAAATTGTACTTAAACCTAAAAGAACAGAGTTAAAAAAGATACACTATTCCACCCTAAAGTTTTACGTAATAACAGAATTTGAACATTTAATACAACTGGTATGACGTAACAGTTTACTTTAAGTTACTGTGTAGACGGTAGCACTTTAGATAAAATTCATAAAATGGACGTTAAACGCTAATGCAGCACTGTGTGAGGTGTGTGAAATTTCTGTTAGAAATAATCTAGATTAGATTATTCTAGCCACGCAATGTAATAATTAACGGTTCTACCAAATTATATCAGTTATCCAGTAGTGAGTTGATTATGAAGGCCGTACACATTCTGATAGTATTTCTAACTAAGAAACTGTAGAAGACAGCTTACTAAACAGGTAAATAGTTCGTTATAATCTCGCTGGCATTATTTAATTTAAACGCACTTTTTATTTGGTGGAAACTATGTCGATCCCTGATGAAGGCAGCTTGCGAAATATGACAGTATATGAGATCAACTCAGAGATAATGCAATATTCTCACCTGGTTTGAATAAGCTGGTCCTAGTTAGTGAAGGTGCGAAGGTTTCGAGTCGTCACCATTAGTGAACGTACATCCAAATTCCATCATCGTAACCACCAGCAACATAAAACAGTTATGGTGACTAAATATCTATCTGCCGCACAGCATGAGGTTTATTTCAAGCAAGCAAAACATCAGCAGCAACAAAAAAAGACGCACAAAAGAAGCCGAAGTAAAACGATAAGCCAAAATCAAGAAAAAAAAAATCGAAGACCCAATTGAAGAGCGAATCGGAGAGCAAAGCGAAAGTCTAAAAATCGAAAAGCTAAACATACGGTAAGGTAAGTAATTGTAATTTGATCAGAAAACGTTGCTTTACTTCTGTAGAGTAAAGGCGAGCTTTACGTGATCTCTTAATGCATAGGGTTAATTTTCAGTCTTGAGAATAGCGATTTAGTTATTTATGGTATTTCGGCACAGAAAGAAATTTAAAATTACAAAGAAATTGAAGAAATGTAGATGGCTTAACCCTTTTTTGAAAACAAGACTCTTATGTATCCGACACAAAATAGCGATTAGTAAATCTTAGCCAAGTAAGTACATTACAAGATATAAAAATATTTTTTATTCCAAAATCAGATAGCATTGTTACCAAATTTTTGTTTGTAAAAATAAAGTTTCTTTTTATATTAAATTGGGATTCAGTACAAGTAATGCCGTCCAGTGGCAATTCAGCGGACGCAACAGATACCTTTAAGTAAGCGGTTTTTAAAACCGACAGGAAAATCGTCTAAATCCCCTAGTTGGCACCACTATGTCAATATAAACTTTTAATTGTAATTTTGAATACAGCCACTACAGAAAGTTATGAAACCAGCAATATTGAAGCAGACATCGATTAAACCGTTAAATGTAAATCTCCAAACTCTTAATACAAATGTAATTTTTAATACAGCACCTACAGAAAGTTATGAAATCGAGACTATTGAATCGGATATCGATTTTGACACGTTACAAGGTAACCAACGTAAATTTAATAGCGAAGGTAATTTTACCGAATCTTAGTTCAATGATGACAAAGTCATAACAGTATATAAATTATTAAATCTTTTAATGTACACACAGTAAAAGATTACCTCGAGTGAGACTACTACTTTGATAGAGTTGGGCTCTACCATCTGAGCTATCGAGGGAGCTATTTCTACTCGATTCAATCGTAAAATGTATGTAACCTACTAGTTTGATGTTGTATAATTCTTATATCTTGTAACCAGCCATTTTTTTCAAGGTGTCTGTCAGCTTGAATCTTCCAAGTTTTGTACAAACCCACAATACTGAAATATCGAATTAGTTGCCATAAGCAGGTAATTAATATAAATTAAGTAGAAGAGGTAATTTTAACGAATCTAAGTTCAATGATAGCAAAGTAATAACAGTATATAAATTATGAATTATCAAAGCTTTTAATGTAAACACAGGAAAAGATTGCCTCGAGTGGGAGATTTGAACTCACGACCACTACTTTGCTACAGTAAGGCTCTACCATTTGAGCTATCGAGGAAGCTAGTTCCACTCGATTCAATCCTAAGCTGAAATTCTCTGGTTAGTTTGATGTTATATAATTCTTATAATTATCATTATGTAACCAGTCACTTTGCGGTAAGGTATCAGTAAGCTTGAAGTTTCATAGTTTCGTATAAACCCAAAAGACTAGACTCGAATTAGTTGCCATAAGCAGGTAATTAACATAAGTTAAATAGAGAAGGTAAATTTTAACGAATCTAAGTTCAATGATGACAAAGCCATAACAGTATGTAAATTATGAATTATTAAAAGTTTTAATGTAGACACAGTAGAAGATTGCTTGTGACTTGAATACACCACTATTGCTAGCAGGGCTCTACCATAGCTGTCAGGGAGCTAGTTATGTAGTTGGAGTAGACGTACATGGTAGAATTAATGTCGTAGATCACGGTACATGATAATGGTGTAGATAAGTGTGACTGTGCACTAGTTGACATTACTGTCAAACGAAAATAAAAGACGTGTTTGGCTGTTTTGTTATGCTACTACTTGATACATGTTTATAGTTGCTAACTGTCTATACAAATCTCATTAGTCATATACATTTGGTAACTGTGTTTGTGTGTACAGTGTATAAATTTTGTTTTTAAAATATTGCTATGTTATATATTTATATAAAATATATATTATTTATGATTATTATGATTATATTTATGATATTTGTATGTTTATTCATGTATTATTTTATATATATATTATATATATATATATATATATATATATATATATATATATATTGTGTGTGTGTGTGTGTGTGTGTGTGTGTGTGTGTGTGTGTGTGTGTGTGTGTGTGTGTGTGTGTGTGTGTGTGTGTGTGTGTATGTGGTGTTGGTGTGCGTTTTTCTTGTGTATGTGCGTAGTGTTGCGTATGCTGTTTGTTGTGCGTTTTATGCGTGCGTGTGCGTTGTTGTGTATTGGTGTGTGTGCGTATGGTGTGTTGTGTGCGTGTGCGTATGCTGTGTGCGTGTGTTGTCTGTATGTGCGTGTGCGTGTTGTGCGTTATATGCGTATGTTATTATGCGTATTGCGTTGCGTGTTTATGCGTATATGTATGTTTTAATTATATTCTGTTTTATTATGTGTGGTATGTTTATATTGTGTATGCATTTATATTTGATGCGTATTTGTATGGTATGCGTTGCGTTTATGCGTTATGCGTATGTGTGTGCGTGTGGTTTGCGTTTTTATTGTGCGTATGTGTGTGCGTGTGCGTGTGTTGCGTGTGCGTGTACGTGTGCGTTTGCGTGCGTATGTTGTGCGTTGCGTTGCGTGTGCGTGTGCGTGTTGTATTTATTTGTATGTGCTTGCGTATTTATGCGTATTATGCGTTGTATGTATTTATGCGTATGTATGTGCGTATGCGTATGCGTGTGCTGTTGTGTATGTGCGTATTGTATATTTGTCTGTGTGTCGTTGCGTATCGTATATGTATTTGTATGTGCGTATTGCGTATGCGTGTGCGTATGCGTATTATGCGTTATTGTATTGGTTATGTGTGCGTGTTATGTATTTGTGTATTGTTGTGTATGTGTATGCGTTAGTTGTATTGTGTTGTTTGTTGTTGTGTATGTGTATTGTCGTATTTGCGTGTGCGTATTGTTGTTGTTTATGGTTATTTGCGTGTTGTGTTAGTATTGTGTGTTTTGTCGTTGTGTGTGTGTTGTTGTGTGTGTGTTGTGTGTGCGTGTGCGTATGTTTATGTTGATGTTTATGTATGTTTGTATGTGTGTGCGTGTTTTATGTTATATTTATGTGTGTTTATGTTATGTTGTATGTTTATGTTTATGTTTATGTATGTTGTGTATTATGTGTGTTGTTGTTGTGTGTTATTGTGTTTGTTGTTTGTTGTTGTTGTGGTGTTGTTGTTGTTGTTGTGTTGTATGTGTGTGTTGTGGTATTGTGTATTTGTGTGTTTGTGTGTTATGTATTGTGTGTGTTTGTGTGTTTGTGTTGTGTGTTGTATGTTTGTGTTTAGTATTTTGTGTTATGTTTGTGTATGTTTATGTTTGTATTTATGTTTTTTGTTGTATATGTATGTTATATTTTATGTGTTATTTATGTTTATTTTATATTTGTATTTTATAGTTTTATGTTTTATGTATTTGTGATTTGTGTTTGTGTATGTGTTTGTGTGTTTGTATGTTATGTGTTTATGTGTTTGATATTTATGTTTATATATTTATGTATTTATGTTGTTATATTGTTTATGTATATTATATTTTTATGTATTTATGTATGTATATTAATATTTATATTGTATATTTTATTATATATTGTATTTATGTATTTATGTATTGTGTGTTTATGTGTTTTATGTATTGTGTTTGTGTGTTGTGTGTTGTATGTTGTGTATTGTTGTGTTTGTGTGTTGTGTATTTGTGTGTTGTATGTTTGTGTATTGTATGTTGTGTTTGTATGTTATTGTGTATTATGTATTGTATATTGTATATATTATATATTATTTTGTATATTTATATATTTATATATTTATATATTATTATATGTTATATTTTTGTTATATGTTATATATTTATTATTTATATGTTTATTATTTGTATTTATGTTGTTTTTGTTATTGTATTTATGTATTTATATATTTATATTTATATATTTATATTTATATATTTATATGTTATATATTTATATTTTATTTATATATTTATATTTATATGTTTAATATTTATGTGTTATGTTATTATTATTGTTTTTTGTTATGTGTGTTATGTGTTTTGTATTTTGTATTTGTGTATTTGTGTGTTGTGTATTTATGTATTTGTAGTATTTAGTATATTTTATATTTATGTATTTATGTATTTATTATATTGTATATTTATTATTTATATATTTATGTATTTATTATTTAGTATTATATATTTATATATTTATATATTTATATATTTATTATTTTATATATTTATATATTTATATTTATTATTTATTTTTATTATATTATTATATTTTATTTTTTTTTATATTTATTTTATGTATTTATATATTTATATTGTTATGTTTATATATTTATTATATTTATATATTTATATATTTATATATTTATTGTTTTATATTTTATATTTATATATTTATATTTATTATATTTATGTTTTTATTTGTGTATTTGTTGTATGTTGTTATTATTATTTATGTATTTATGTATTTTATGTTTATGTATTTTGTATGTTTATATTATGTTTTATATTTATATATTTTATGTATTTTTATTTGTTATTTATGTTTATGTATTTTGTATTTATGTTTATATATTTATTATTTATGTATTTATTATTTTATGTTTATTATGTTTATGTTTTATATATTTATATATTTATTTATTTATTATTTATATATTTATATTTATATATTTATTATTTATATATTTATATATTTATATATTTATATATTTATATTATTTATATATTTATATATTTATATTTATATATTTATATTTATTATTTATATTTATATATTTTATATATTTATATATTTATATGTTGTGTATTGTATGTTTTTATATTTGTTATTTATTATTTATATATTGTAGTGTATTATTTTATATATTTTTATTTATATTTATATATTTATATATTTATTATTTATATATTTTATATTTATATATTTATATTTATGATATTTATATATTATATATTTATATATTTATATTTATATTTATTATATTTATGTTTTATTATATTTATGATATTTATATATATTTATATATTTATATAGTTTATATTTAGTATTTATTATTTGTGTATTTAATATTTATGTATTTTTATTTATATATTATGTATTTATATATTATATGTTTATATTTATATATTTATATATTTATATGTTATTTTATATTTATGTATTTTATTTTATATATTTATATATTTATATATTATATATTTATATATTTATATTTATATATTTATATATTTTATATTGTTATATTTATATATTTATATTTTATATTTATTATTTATATATTTATTATATTTATATATTTATTATTTATATTTTATTAATTTATTATTTTATTATATATTTATGATTTTATATGTTTTATTTATATTTGATTATTTATGATTTTATATGTTTATATTTATATTGTAATATTTATATATTTATTGTTTTATATAGTATTTGTGTATTAATTAATATTATTATTATGTTTTATATTGTTATATTGTATGTGTATTATGTATTTATATATATTATATTTATGTGTTGTATGTTATTATTATTATCTTATGATAATGATTTATTATATTAAATACTCTTATAATAGATACTTTGTAATTGTATATATCTTATATATTTATAATAAATATATTATAATTTATCATATTTATATGTTTATGTATTTATATATTTATCAGAACTTTATCAACTTTGCATATTATTTATACTATTCAGAATTTATATACCAATTATATCTTTAATATATTTAATATAACTTATGTATTTATATATTTATCATATTTATATATTATATGAGAATTGTCTAAAGATTTTTATGAATTCAACTGTATATATATGTGTGTGTGTGTGGTTATGTATGTGTGATGCGTGTGCGTGCCGTGTCGTAAATTAGTTTTTTTTTATGTGTGTTAATTTTTTATAGTGATAAAATGTTACATGTTTATGTTACAATTTGTTTTAAATTTTAACTATTAACATAATATTTATGAACAATAAACATTAACTGAAATTTTCTATTTCATCTGTTTATTGTTTTACAACAATTAATTTGTGACTGAAAAACTCGTTAGCATGTGCTTTTCGCCCGTTGATGTGTTTCGAGCGAGGCGATTTATTGACCAGTATTCTTTAATGATACTGTTATGTAAACGTTATGTGCTATTTTGCTACAAGTTTCTATGATTCAACTTTAAGATGACCGAATGCAAGATTTGTTTTATTGACAATTCAACTGCACATACAGCTGCAGAAACAGCGTGTGCGTGAGCGTGTGCTTGTGCGTGTGCGTGCGCGTGTTCGTAAAAACCTTTTAAAATTATTAAATAAATCCATATTCAATGTGTGTTCCAAATATTCAACATCGGTTAACTACTGTTATTTTTAAAATTTACACGCTTTTGTCTACAACCTTTGCCAGAAAATTTTTTTCTATCTTTACAGCAGAGCTCAAATTGGTCAAACCAAAATAACACAAAATGTCTGCTGTGGAACAATATACGACATTCCCACCTACCAAGTTTAAATTAAAACAAATGGTAATTTTAATATTATTTTTTAAGACAATTGTGCAACCCCTTAATTAACACGTTGACTGGGGTATTCAAAACTGTTGTGTTTACCACTGTGCTTTATCTGTCTCCAGCTCCCGATAAGCTGCATTCTCCACGATGCGAGATCGGTTGCCGTAGACCGGTACGCTAGATTACTTTAATGATATTTATTGTTAAATTTCGAGTGATGTGAACATTTACTATAATTTTTTGTTACTAAGGGTTGTACTAAAATGAAATTAAACCCATTTTAGTTTCGGGAAACGATATCACACCGAAGTGGAAGATTAAAATAAAATTATAGCTATTGCAAACATGTATATTACTTTCGCAGAACGATCTATGTAAAACATACCTCCACAACTACAAGAAAGTTCGCCATCGGTTGCCGGTGACCGATGCCGCAGTGAAAGTACTATTGCGTTCATAACTAGGATAAGCAAAATTGTAAACGCGGAAACAACAATGAATTACAGATGGACGTTTAAAGCTTCACGTACGCATGCACATTCGTATGCACGCACGCCCAAACACACGCACGCACATTTGCACGCACGCACATTCGCGCGCACTCGCATATACACACACACGTACGCACACGCGCACGCACTTGTACCCACTCATGCACACACGCACGCACACATCATTGCTATTGAGATCATAATCTGAATTCAATTCAGGAAATACATCAAAGTGAGCGTTGTCATCACTACTACTACTCTTTTTCTTAAGTGATAAACTGCGATATGAAGAAAAGTAGAACACTCGCGCCATACTTTAGAAAACAAGGAATTTATACACTGTACACAGCAAACACAGTTACCAACGCACTGTATACTGACTAATGAGATTTGTATAGACAGTTGAGCAACTATAAACATGTACGTGCAAGTAGTAGCAGAACAAAACAGCCAAACACGTCTTTTGCGATTTTCGTTTGGCAGTTTGGAATGTCAAGTGTCTAGTGCACTAACAAGTATCTGAAATTAGCCACAATAATTGTAGCAGCAGTTCAAATTGAATGGTAAAATTTGGCAGCTACTACCGTTCTGTACGTGCAGGTTTTAAGGCAACAAAAAATAGGAAAATCTACGTTGCTCATGTTATCTATATTATCCATACAATACTAGTGATTCATATTATCACCTGCATTTTTTACACTAGTCACACTTTATCTACACCATTATCATGTACCGTGATCTACGACATTAATTCTACCATGTACGTCTACTCCAACTAGAGAGTGGAACTAGCTCCCTCGACAGCTCAGGTGGTAGAGCCCTGCTCTAGCAAGGTAGTGGTGGTTTGATAAAGATTGGTAGTCTTGATAAAGTATGTTTTCTAAAAAGTTTCAAAAAATAGGAAATAATTGTGATAAAAAACAATAAACAGATGAAATAGGAGAATTATCAGAGGTTATGTTTATTGTTCACTAAAGGTGTATTATGGTATGACGTGTGGCGAATGGTTACAAATGTCATGCTTTATAAGAGTGACTATGTAACTTATTTTTGATCGCGTCGTATTTCAGAAAATTCAGAGTAACGGGAGTAAAAAAAACGCACACGCACATACACACACACACACACACACACACACACACACACACACACACACACACACACACATATATATATATATATATATATATATATATTATATATATATATATATATATATATATATATATATATATATATATATATATATATATATATATATACACATGCACTGCCATCAACTTAACTAACAAACCAAACATGAAACTAACCGTCTTACACTAACTTACATATATCTAAACGGAAACCATCTGCTGTTCTACTAACTAAACTTTCAAACAATGATTGACAGAAACACTCAATGTTTCGCCAACTAAACTTACCACTGTCCCAGTCACTTAGAGAGGAACTAGGAAGTAAACGTGCTAACCCTATATACAAACCATACCTACCATAGATGCATTACTGTATGTACTAAGAACAGCTACTAAACTATCTCTATTCTGCACAATAAACGAAATGAGTAAACAGCAACCTAGTAGGGAACACCTACCTATTTTGTGCGATTGGCATAAATAATAATACTCCCGAAGTTACAAGTATGTTTTGTTTTAGATCAACATTCGACCTGAAATTAGTTATCTCCAGGTTGACGATCCAGAAATGCAAGTGAGTACTAAATTTTTTTTAGCTCTAAAAAAATTCACCAGGTATTTATCTTTAGTTATATAAGGTGATTGTAATCACATTCTTTTATTTTCATAGAGACGTATTAAGGAGTTTTGGCAAAGATTAACATCTGAAGCACAAGTAAGGATAAATTTAATCCATTTCTACTTAGAGCCTTCTGATTAATTTTATTTCAGAATATTATTTGGATTCATTTATGCAATTTAACATCAGATCAAGGGGTAAGTCAAACTATTGTTCGTAACATTAGAGAAACACAAAACCAAATATACCTTTATTTTAGCGTAAACTTGTAAAAAAATTGATTGATTTAAATAAGTCGTTATTGGTAAGTAAATATTTCAGAATAAATAAGATATAGCTTTCCCAATGTATTGTAGGAAAAACCTGGGATAACGCTCGATTTAGATTCTGATACAGTTGAACAAGTAAAATGCGTGTCTTTAAAGTTAAAATAAATTATTAACTGTTATTTTTGTAGGTTATAGATTCACTAGTTTTAACTACTGCCACAGGAGGGATAACTACTGTAATAACTAACCAATCCGTTAAAATTATAAAAAAAATACAAAATGGGTTCTGTTTTAGGAGGAGGTACCAAATCAATTAAAGCGTATTTTTGTAAACCGACCAGACGATATGGTAAGTGATACTTTTTTGCTACTATTACATTATGAATAATCAACATTTTTTAGAAAACTGTTGAACATTTTTGGCAATGTCTAAGTCCCGAAGGACAGGTGAATATGCAGTTTCTTATTTTCACGAAATAAGACACTCACTTCTTTATTTTAGAAAGTGCTACGAGTTAATGTAAATGGCCTTACTTTAGACGAACAGGTAAGTAATACTCACATTAGAATTGTTTAGTATTTAGGCTTCGGTTATTTTAAGATATTGGATAAGTCGACTTATTTGTTTCAGGGTAAAGTTATTCTGAGGTTGATTGAATTAAGCCAGTCTTTAATGGTAAGTTATGCATGTTAAGTCTAAGTCACTTTGTTACAAGAAGCAGCGTATGGACAAAGCCTAGTAGTTGAAAATATTAATTGCCCCAACAGTTTGGTTGGTGAAAAATAAATATCGATTTCCTCGACTGCGTTGTATTATATACATAACTAGCAGAAGCACCAATTGTATATTAATCTATGGTGTTTAATTATTTTGTCCGTTAACTGGCAGTAGTTATTTGTAATGTCATGCATTAAATTAAAGGTTAGATGCCATTACCATTTTGTCACTGTACGGATAAAACCCATATATACAGGGTGTGGCAACTGTCTCTATTTGGCGGAGAATGGCTCGGATATTGAAAATAAATAAAACTTGTTTATATAAAAGTTGTTCATAGTCCAGTTTTCTATCACGTAAAAACATGTTTGAGTATACAGGGTGTTTCGTTCAGCCCAGGCGCAACTAAACTTTTTTTATTTTAAATGAAACACCCTGTACATTGTTGCATATTCTGATTCTTCGTTTCATTTTAGATCAACTTTATGTATGACATGTAAGGTCTAAAATGAACTATTTCTGATTAGTTTTCTTTGTAAAAATTGACGTATGTTGCAGTCTATAAAAAATCGAATATCAAACTTTTCCATCTGTGGCAAATGGTACCGAAGACAGGGGGTGCCAAATAGAAGGCGCCGAATTTTAAAATTCTGAAACATACGTAACTCCGTTTTTTTACATAGAACCCTAACATTTTTTTATACATATTTAAATTCGTTTTTAAATTGTTTATCGAACATCTACTACATTCCCTATACCTAACTTTAACCGTTTTATAGTTATTTTAAGTTTTAATATTATTTTAACAATTTTTGCTGTGTACGGCGCGGTAGGCGTTTAAACAAATGGAAAATATTTGTTTTCTGAAAATTGTTTAAAAGTCGGGTTAAGGTTTTAAAAAAATTAGACTAATACATATGACTAATATATATATATATATATATATATATATATATATATATATATATATTCAGGGACCGCCATAAAGTTGGACACATCGGAAACATTTTTATTATTGAAATTTCCGAAAAACTCTATAGTCGGTTCGTTTCTGCATGTCTGACAACCAAAAAATCCATTGTGACATTAGTCACGTGACCATACATTTGGCGGGAATTTTAAAAAATGTTAACCGTGATGCCGAAAAATGGGTCAAGTTGACAGGATATCGAAAAATTGTATTAAGAAACTGTATTTAGAATGCAACAAAGACCCCATATACCAATTTTCAACCAAATCAGAAAAAAAATAAAAAATACCATTTATTCCCCTCTGCTTTTATTACGAAACATCATTTTACCTGGAAATAGTTTTAATAACATATGGTCACTTTCATCATAAATTCAACATAAATGTCTGGGGAGGAATTGGCGAAGAATTTATTATTGGTCCGTTTATGCTACCCAACCGACTAGATAACGCTGCATATTTGTAGTTTTTACAGAATACTTTGTGGTAATTTCTAGAAGATTTGCCATTAAATGTTAGTACTGATGCAGTCTTTATGCACAATGGTGCCCCACCACATCTTGGATTACCTGTGAGGCAATACCAGCACGCGCAGTTCCCTAACCGGTGAATCGGTCGAGATAACGATGCTACTATAGCCTGGCCGTTTAGATCATCGGGTTACAATCCCTTAGATGTTTGGGGTGTTGTCAAAGAAAAGGTCTACTCAGTTTCAGCAATGACTAGAGATGTCTGCAATCGCCTTGTTGAAGTATTCGAAGAAATTGGGCTTGCATTCAAGTAAATGAGTAATTATTATAAAATTTGTACTTTGTTTTTTTTTTATTTTTATCTTAATTCTTTATTTTAAAATGTATTATTAAAATAAACCAGAAAAATTTTCATTTATTTTGCAAAAATAATCTTTTTAAGGGTTGAAGGTTGACGTTGCTGCTGAACGAGTAGATCTAGTGACGCGATGTTTATGAAATTTCTATAAAATTTTGACTGGTATAAGATAGGTTGGCTGTATGAAGATCAACAAAAAATTTTCATAATTTACGGAAATAAAGTGATTTTTCTACATTTTCGATTGAACTTTGAGAGCACACAACTTTATAGGGGTGCATTTTGGGATGAAACTTAAAGAGGGAAAAAATCTTAATTTGGTCCTGGAAACTCGCTGTAGAAGATTTTGGGTGATTTCCCGTGACATCCTGTATAATAAAAGCGCTACCACATATACTATAATGACATAATTATCTAACAAATTTCAACCGTTTTCAAACTGTCAGAATTATAAAAAATTTGAAGCCAAGACTTTATTAATGAATAAAACTACTTCTACACGCACCTGCCTAAATGCATAGAATTTTTGGATAATAAGTTTTTTAGGTATATCATACATCTATTCTTCCAGAGTCACACGCTCAAGACACTGTAAAAAAAACAGTGAAACCACACCGTAAAACGACCTTTTGTGATGCGCTCGTAAAGAAAATACTCAACATTGTAAATACAACAGTAATCTATGTCACATGGAAGTTTAAAGCTTCATGTCAGATAGAGGTCAATAGACACCTAGATGCTAACTTGAAAATAATTTCCAAAACCGCCCGATTCTATAAAAATATCGATACAACTGTTTTCAGCATTTTAAATATTTTTAATTAATTTTTAGATGTATTTGATCTGTGCTCAGGGAAAGAAACGTTATGAAAAATAAGATTATCCACAGAAATATGTTTACACATTTTCCTATAAAATTGGCAGTTGTTCAAATATTGAAAAAAACTTGGTCAAACACTTAACTTCCACATTCGGAATTTTTTGCCGCCCAATTATGCGTCGTATCAAAAAACTGTATAGAATGTTGCTGATTTATGGTTCTAAGATCTATATTCAGTTATTCCATAAATTTTTGATAAAAATCAAAGACTGCGCTTGATCTCCTCTGCTGGCTTTCCCAAAATCTAATCATCATCAGTTATATAATGAAGCTAACATACAATATTTCAAGTACTTACGTAATATGGTTCTGGAGTTACCGTGGATACTATTGCACATCCACTCACACGCGCGCACGTACACATGAACCCAAGCACGCACGTACGCATTCCACACACACACACACACACACACACACACACATACACACACACACACACATACACACACACACACACACACGCACATATACAACACACACACACGCACACACTCACGCCACACCACACACATCACACGCCACGACACACAACAGCACACACGCACACGCACACAGCACACGACACACGCACACACGCACACACGCACCACACCACGCACACAGCACACACACACACCACACGCACACACGCACACACGCACACACCACCACACACACACACACACACGACACACACGCACACACGCACACACGCACACACACACAGCACACACACACGCACACACACACACACACACCACACACGCACACACGCACACACGCACACACGCACACACGCACACACGCACACGCACACACACACACACACACCACACGCACACACGCACACACACAGCACACGCACACACGCACACACGACACACACGCACACACGCGAACACGCACACACGCACACACACAGACACGATGCACGAGCTACGAACACATCACAACATCACGTAGCGACACGTACTAGACGCACACACTGGATACACACACATAGTCACAGACACTATGATGTGCTAGAAACATCGACAATTCACGGTTTAGCGTAATGTGGCGTTACTTGATAAAACTGTGGGAGTACAAAATGTATGTCAAGGCCTAATTTGGTAGAACAATCTGGGACAATGTTCAGGTGGCTTCAGGCGTTGTCTCACTTTAATAAAGACAGTCGTTTGAATATGGTAATGGATTTATGAACTAGAAGTTACATGTTGCCGCCAGACGCTTTTTGAGTCGAACATGTCTGGGACAGTGTTAGGTAATTTAGAAATTTTTTTATTATAGAACATAATCAGACATAGAATTCGTTTGCAACGTATCTTGGTGTAACTAAATTTTATGAATAGAAGTTAAATGTTGCTAACGCCATGGTACTTTGCTTCTTCTTGTAGGTTTAAACAATACATTAAGACATACGTGTAGTTAATTTAGAAATGATCTAATACGTGTTACAACCATATTATTAGTAACAAATGCTTAGATATTAGAATTGGGTTGGATCCAGACATGCTTGAAGAAGTGAGTAGTTCTTGTAAGAATGTGTTTTTACAAGGTTATTACTTTGTTTTACTTTAGGTTATAGAATCAATAACATCAAGTAAACATACGGTAAGTTTTTTACGAAATGTCTTTCTACAGTGTTACAACCGACCTAGTTGGATCTGCAGTAAAACGATCTGCTTAGCATTTCGGAGGTAATGGGTTCGATCCCCGTTACCTTCTACCTCGTACGAGGTTTTGTCAGGGGGTTTCCTCATACCCATATCTCTGCGTATACGCACATGATGTGCGGCTATTTAAGCAAATGCTGGGGAAGTATCGTCCCCTCAACACCATCACTCTATTCCATTTGATCCTATATATATATATTATAATATATATATAAATATATATATATATATATATATATATATATATATATATATATATATATATATATATATATATATATATATATATGTGCGAGGAAACGATCGCTGTGGCTGAATGAGCGTAGTAAGCTCGACCAGCCTGCCTTCCTTTTAAGGGAGGGAATGGAACACGTGCCTTTCCTTCAGTGTTACAAACGGTCATGCAGGGTCCGTAGAAATAGCCTAGTCAAAAATAGGTTTTCTAAAACAACAGGTTTGAGAATTTTATTCTGAAAGATTTCCCATGAAATTCACCGGGTGAAAGCGGGGCGTATGTCAGGGTTTCTTTGAGGATAAATTGTGTAATGACTTTGTAATAATTTTTAATTGTCCCCAAAAACGCCTAGGGTTCACGGACGCTACCTCGTGTTAGGCGTTTTAAAATTAAGGTTAAAATTAAGGAAATTCTCAGTATCAAACACGTACTCTTATCACCTCAGTTAGACTATTTCCAGAAGATAAAGGAAAATTTCATATTTTAATGTTACAGAGTTTTCAAAGGCAGAACGTTGACTTATTTTAGTTAAGGCTATCTTAATGTGAGCCGTTTTGTTAGAGGGCTTATATGTCGCGTGATATTTTCTCATGCGCCTTTTTGTCAGTCTTATCGGTCCTTATGTCTGATTTATGTTGTCGCGGGCTATTTTGTGGACGCATCGGGGACATTGATACGACAACAAAGGGTAAAATTACTATTGCCATGCGGCAAGCACCTTACAATTAGTGAACGTACAGAGATTATTAACACAATCACTTCGCAAGATTAGCTTGTGTTTTGATAAACAACCTACATTTTCCTCTATCAAGGATAGGTGCACTTTGGTCGCAATTTCGCATAGTGACAATGAGTAATATGTTCATTCGCATCAAAAACGTAAAAATTTTATATCCAGCACTTTCTGACAATATCAATTAATAAGCATTGAACTTATTCAATAATGCAAGCTCAAAGAATGTTTACAGCACCATGCACTACCTATTTGGGTTAGTTATACACTTTTAAGACAGCAGAACTATGTACTTCTCATGAGAAAAGGCGCACTTTAGCAAACCAACATGAAATGAAAAATCCAGTTTGTATCACTAATACTAGGTGTCGACATAAATGTATAATTACCATCTTAGTGGAGGGTAATGGCCATATGCAGCATTAAGAAACATTGAACAGATTACCTAAAACCGTATTTTATTACAGGAGAAAGTTACTATAAAATCCAGAAGTTGTCATAGTACGTACCCAGAACAGCGTGTGAGTATGGTTATGTTTACCGCAATATTTTTAAAATTCACTTTCATTCTATCTTACTAGACCCCTGCTGAGGAATTTTGGGAAAAATTAGCACCATCAGCACAAGTATTAAGATTAATAATAGGTAAACAAAAGGAAACACTATTATTAAACCATTCTTATTTCAGAAAACCCTTCGCACTTATTTCAGTGACATAACACCTGATCATCGCGTAAGTAACACCAGTCTTCTCATAAAATTAAAAGTTTGAGAATTATTGCTAGATAATGCTTTTCTTTCTTTATTTCAGGACAAAACAATTGAGAAATTAATTGAACTAAGTGAAAGTGCTTTAGTAAGTATAATTGAAGGCTTACCTTAATTTACATTTTTTTACATAGAATCAACATGGAGTTAAAATTGGTCTAGATCCTGAGTTAATTGAAGAAGTAAATAATGATTTGTTTTTAAAAAATACCGTTAGTTTGTTTTTTTTTAGGTTATAGAATTACAAAGACCTAAGGAACCTTCGGTGAGTTTCAAAAGTAGTACTAAATTGTTCATCATCATGTCTTTCCGTCGTCCTCCTTTCTTAGTGTTACGAAGCTATTTCTCCATTTTTATTTTATCTTTGACCTTTTCTACAAACTGTTTTAAATTTTTTTTTGTACATAGTTGTTTTCTCAAGAAATGCCTGATTATTCGTTCTATCATCCATAATAGTATCCTCTCTTCTTCAGTTGTTCCTCACAGCTCTTCAGTGTTAGCCGTATTCTTTTACAAATTATCGAGGAAGCTGTTTTCGTATTGCGATAGTTATACAGTATTCCAAAAAAGAATGACAAGTGGAACACTCTGTGTATCATTTGATTTTTATGTTCTAGGTGCAATTATAAAATTTTATTTATATAGGTTTCGTGCATGTAAAATTTACTGTTTTCGCAATAATTTGAGTTTTATACCAACAATTGCATTTACAGATATGAATTTATTATTATGTACCATATTGTGCTTTGTTAGGAAAACTATTATATTTGGACTATGGGAAGAACAAGCTTAAGCCTGTGTGCCTCTTTTCTGAAGCAAAAATATTGGAGATTAATGGTACAGGGTGTTCACAAATGTGTTCAAACCTGCGAAACTTGAAATTCAAGGATCACTTTTCTCAAATAGAACACCCTGTATATTTATACACTGTATTAAAGAGAATCAAAAACCACACAATCATTCATAAGTATGTCACATACTTATGTCTCACTGTTTTTGAGTTATTTTGATATCTCTATATTATTCAATATTTCAATGGTTTTTCTTGTGGTTATTCGCAGTAGCCATGAAAACAATTTCCCATATGACAAATGTTTGACCTGCCAGACTGGTATTGCAATTTTCTAGCCATTCAAGATTGTGAAAGTTTTGTTTGTTTAATGGTAAAATAATGGACTTCTCTAAAAGCAAATTAATACATATGGTTTATGTGTTGGGAGAGGCTCAGGAAATTGCCCTCTTGCTCAAAGGATATACAGAATGAAGTATCGCGCTCGACCGCAACCCACTCGGCTAACTTCTGAAAAACTGATGGAAAGATTCAATTCTACTGTCAGTGTGGATTATGTAAAACGTAAGATACCAATATCATGCGAAAGGTAACAAGGTAAAGGCAGCATGCGCGCACGGCATAGCTCAGTGGTGTGGGCGGATCTACTTACTGCTGCAAAAGGGCTCTAGTCACAACCTTAAACACGTCAAAATCGGGTACAAATGTCAAAAAGTCGCCACCCTGTTGGATAAATTTATAGCGGGAAAACGTCATGAACTAGATCTTAACAATGGTCTAACAGGAAACATACTTTTCACTCAAAATAAAACCCCCACCTCTACTAAAATTCTATTCTAAAATATTTATCCGAAGTTCGCCTAAACCTCAATAACATTTTAAGCTTCATAAAAACGCTGCAAAATTGCGAAAATAAAATTAAAGACTCATTAAACATTTCGGTAAACTTCAACGTCAAAATTATCGTCTCAAATATACAAAAAAAAACTGATCAATTCGGTAATTAATTATTCAATTTAAAACGAAAAATGCGTCACAACAAAACTAAACGTGACCGAACATATATAGTCTTCAAATTTAATAAACGACGAAATCGGGGTTGAAATTTCTAAATTCGAAAATACACAGCTCATTCTCAAACAAATAAACAAACTGCTTACCTTTTTGGGAAATTCAGGTAATCGACAGTTGATCAAATGTAAAAAAAACTCAAATGTTGCGACTACTCGCCAAATTATCGTATTCAAGAACAAAGAGCTGATCGGTCCACGACCAACTTACTTCATAATTACGTTACCTTATAATCAAAAATTAGTCATTACCATTACGTTAAAGCTTAATGAAACAATCACACATTAACTTTTGCAGTTAAAAAACAACGCACAATAATAAAATTCTGTTGGTGTTTGCGGCAAGTCCATGTCCCCCAAGTTCAGTTACCTCATATTCTAAATAACTACATTTTGTTAAGCACAACGGAAATGACAAAGTTATCGGAAATATAAATTTTTGCAAATCTTCGTGAAATAAACTTGCAATACACAAAATTAAAGAAATAAAAGTCTGTAAATTAACAAAGGAAATCGTGTGGATAAATACGCACGCTAAAAAGCCTGAAGGGCTTTCATACAACGGTTTACACGAAAGCAAGCGTTTTCGTCCCCGACACTAATATTAAAAGTAAGAAACTCACTTTATTGCTATCAACATCGAATAAAATGTAAGATTTTACATTGACTGACACTACGATCAACAGACGGCACAGAATACTCTCCCTCCTCTGGACTTTGATAAAATAGGTCATGCAACTGGTCCACTAAGCGCTGAATCGATAGGGCTCCTCTGGCTTTCTACGGTAACGCTCTCCAGGTAATATCTCATAAACGGCAAATTCCTATTTATAATCACTCGAACTAAACTACAACAGTTAATTCAACCAAAAGCACAGAAGTAACTAATTTTTCATCTGATTTAACGTAAATCCACAAATATTTACCGTACTTGCAAGCATTGCTTTACTTACAATGCGTTCCTTATTGTTAATATATTTACGCTAAACTTTATTAAATTAACTTTACCTTTATTAAATTTATTATATAGCAAGTTTGTACTTTATCTGTTTGAGCTGTGAAATGTACGCGAAACTACCCCTTCAGTCAGGAACTCGTTAACATAGATCCACATAACCAAAATGCGTTAAAACAGTTCAACAGAATAAAGGTTTAGCACATCGTAACAACAATTACGTCTAGGACCGAAAATTGTCACTATTGACAAAACGAAATACAACGATAAAATAAACCGGAGTTTTTTTGAAACTTCTATAATATTCAAACAGTGGAAGCGGAGAAACTCCTAAGGTAGCGTTTGGTATACACTCACGGTATGATATAACTCGTTCCCTCCTCCTATACCAACCCCTTTCGCGTACTTGCGAAACCGCAAACAATGTATAAAAAACATGAGCCTTCTATTACATCTCGTACAAGACTGACTTCAGTCTCGACAATCACAACAATTTATTACTAAAATTTTTAAATTGCGCCAAAAACGAATTGAAGTCGTGAGTGGAACTGAAAAAATTGCATCACAAAAATATTCAACATAATAAGCCGTTTGTTTTGAAATGTAATTGACATCCCTTGCGTTAATGGTTTCATTGTGACGCTACTCCTTAATGCCTCGCGTCTAAAAATGAAACTCTTTGTTTCAGACCAAAAATCTTAGCGAAATCTACCGCCAATTTGTCACCTAAAACGTTTAAGAACCACGATATGTGCTTCTCTACACTACATTTGAATACAAAGTAACAATTTTAATATAATCGGTAATTTTACAATGGTGAAATTTCATGTAAATGACTATATTTACAAATATTTATGTATAAAGCAACTTATCAATCCTCAGCCAAATCAGTAAAAGGGATTCCACTTACTGTCGATACCAATACGTAAATCACATCTTAATTTTAAACTTCCATCTAAATGTGTCAACAAACGAAAACCTATATCTCGTTTCCAGAATTACGATTCTAAACGATTACCATTTGTAAAAATGTTTAATACTTTTCAAATACGCAAAAGACAAAATAGAACATTACAATCGAAAGCTTCCCAAATATGAACGGTACTAAAGAATAATTTATAACTTCGAAACTAACGCATATATTTGATAAAATCACGACCACGTGACATGGTGCTGTACATCGTCATAATATGCACTGTTACGCACTGGACAATTCATCTTGGATCCAAAAAACGCAAAACCAAAACCACTGGTCCATAAATGTTTGGTATGACATTCTCCACAATATAATTATTGGACAATTTTTTTTAGCCCTCCCCTGACTAGTCGTATATACCTTGAATCCCTTTAAGAAGTTTTACCTAACCTCCTTTATTTGACTAATAATCATGAACGACATAATATGTGGTTGCAACAGGAGAGTGCCCCTCACAACAAATTAACTGTAAAAATTGTAAGTAAATATATGTAGGGCAAACTAAACGACCTATCAAAATTTGCTTTAAAGAACATTTATATGTTTGATAAAAATAATGTAGTAGACTATGTATCTTTAATGGAACATGTTAGTAATATGTACGAATGGGAATGCTATTAAAGTTTATTTATCTTCAAAAACAAACTACTTCTAATGAATGATAACAATCAGGGACCTTTAGGCTATTCAGAACTCATTAAACTTTCATTACTTTTACTTTCACTTTCACCAGATAAGCAACTAAGCGATACTTACTCATCAGTGGTCGACACATACACAAAAAGGATTCTTCGAGTGGGATTAGAGCCCACGATCTATTTTTGCTAGAGAACTGCATTACCAACTACGCTACCGAGGGAGCAAATCTTACTCGATTTAAACCTAATTTGTATGTATTTTCATTAGTACTGATGTACACTAACTTTTATTTATTAATGATCACAGTCAACTTTTTGAACTTATGTCATGAGAGTACGCAATTTGCTACATGAAATTTCTTGTCTAAATATTCCCTTGCACGTCATGAAAAATGTGCAGGGCACCATCTAACTGTAACAACATTTTTTGTCTGATGTGTAATAGAATAAAGCAACCAAAAGTCGTTTTTTAAAAGGTTTAAGAATTTGCGACCATTTAATGTGTCGTCGCAGAAATATGGTCCCATAACTACATCTCCAATTGTTCCACGATTCACACTAATACTCCATCCATTATGGTGATCTGTCGTATGCAATAAACGCTTATTTTCGGTATCACAATAATGCTAGTTATGACGATTAACATGGCCATTACTATGAAACGTTGCCTCATCGGCAAACAACACATATTGATCAGAATTACCTTCTTCACCGATTGTTTCGAGGATTGTTAAGCAAAAAGAAATTTGCCTTTCCTTAAAATTCTGGTAACACTTGATCGAGTAATGCTTGTTTCTCTCATTATTATTGTAGTGATGGTATTTGGATTATCAACCACGGAACCTATTACCAAAAACTGTTTATTTTCGTTATTGGTAACCACTGTCGTGTTTTCCTGTTCTAGGCAAGTGACAATTCTTGTCCCACGAAACGTGTGAAACAATCTCTCTAGTACATTTTTATTTGGATGAATGCGGTTAGGGTACCTTACTGTGGAGACTCCTGAAGCCAATAAACAATTTCCATAACATTCACCAATAGTTAAAATCATATCATTTTTTCCCTGCTTCGAATAAACCATTTCAACTTAAAATAATTATTTGATATTCACCACACAGTGCAAATAATTAATACCCTATTAATTATATTGACATACTGTTAATTAATATTTCATTTCATTTTGACAATATCACACTACATTAGAATTCATGTTGGTAGCATCATTTTTTGTCATTACAATATACATATTTTCGTAAGTAATATTTTAATTAAAGATTACTGCAACTTGAAATATGTGTACATACATACACACAAAAGTAGAAATATCTTTACTAATTACTCGATTCAAAAAATGATTGATAAACATTATTTGTAAAAACATTTAAGTCCTGTAAGTCCCATAAAAAAACTTTAAATTTCAAAATTACTTCAATAACTTGATGGTTTAGGTATGGGATTTCTTAGTAATTTTTGGAAGATCATTGAATTGGACACATCTCAAATATACAGGGTGCTCCATTTGAGAAAAGGAAGATATTATAGTTTGAATATATTAAGAATACAACCGAAAAATCTTGCAATTTTGAGAAAATTAAAAATAAATCAAAACGCTCTGTATTTAGGTACAAGGAAAGGAAAGTCTATCTTATTTTTCATAGTTAATTCAAAAATGTTATAAAATACGGGATATTCTATTAAAAAAACATAACTCTTATATGCCACTTTTTTTGACGCACCATGTATATTTGAAATTATCTTAAAAATGTAGCTTTAATGGACCTACACAATGTACCTGCAACAAAAATAAAAAAATATATCCAGTTTTCTCATAGAACTCCGTGGCGTCCGTTGTAACTTTGATCTTACATATTTATAATTGTGTTTTTCTAGGTTATTTAATTGACTTAATTTTGGACGAGAAAGCCACGTATTAGAAGTTAAATTCATACATGGCAGGAGTTAGTCGTTTATGTGAAGATTTATTTTCAATGGGTGTAACAAAAAGTAATTGACTGAGAATTTTGTATGTTAACATAAGGAAATCTTCAGGATAAAGTAATTATATGAAAAATAGAAGATTATTAACGTAGTGCTTTTTAGCACACTTATTGACGGACAAAACTTAGACATACAAGGTTACAGTTTCATGAGTTTAGACAATTCATCCTAATTTAATTCAGATTATAAAAGTTTACCGTAATTACACTACCTTCTTGATTGTGTAGAGCAAGTTTACCTACGTAATTGGTTACCAAATATATTTGATGACTTTTATTGTTGTGTTCTGCGTTTATGATTGTTATTATGTTAGAACAGTTACAAAGATGCCCTTCAATTACAGGACGGCTAACGTGCACGTTGATCTTGATTATAGTTTATTTAATATTTTCGGTATTTATTTAAAGAGTTTTTCTTGTTCAATTTTCCAAATCGCTTTGATGTTATTTAGTTATTCTCTAGATTATACGAAAGTATTAGCAAAAGTTTTAATGATTGTCTTTTGCATTATGATCTATTAACGCAAACGTTAAGTAGCGTCATGAGTATTATTAAACTTTACGTTTTTAAATTTTGAGCGATTATTTATTCAGTATTTTAGATTGCATTAAAGTTATTGGGTTTATTCAAGCGAATTTAATGTATTACCAGTTGTGAGATTGAAATTAAGCTATTTATTTACCGAGTGGAATTATTTTGTCTTGTGCCGTCATTCAAGGTTACCATCCCCTAGACTACCAAAATTTTACCGTTAATTTAGGTCGCAGTGGCGATAGTGACGTTTAGTACCAAATTGCGAGCTTTACTTAGTCTAAGTTTGAAATTTTTGAAGCGCTATTTAGGTTACGAAAATGTAAACTTTAGCGATTATACCACATAATTAAAATAAATTAAAATTATAGGTAATTAAAGCATGTATTTTCTTTATTTCTCTTTAATATAATTTTAAACGTTTCGACAATAATTACAGTTAACGTCCTCAGTAATAGTAACATCTTTAGGAATTACTTGAGATGCTAAAATAAATCTATGAAATATGAAAAACTGATAAATAACGGCAAAATGCAATCGCTCAAATTTTTTCATTCACTATCGTATAATCTACATAAATGATTACTATTACCAAAATAAGTAGTAATTAATAATCAAACAGCTTTAAACAAACTTCGTAAGTGTACAGTTGCATTCTCGTATATGTTATGACAGATTTAATAATCTTTTTTCGGTTTAATTTGCTTTGCAATTGTTCCTAGCACATTAATTAGTTTATTAAACTGTTGGGAATTCTACACTCGAATTAAGTAGACAATAATAATAGCAAAAATGTTACCATTATGTGCATGGTTTCTTTCCAATTGAAAATTAAATTCAAATATTTAACGTTACAACATTTTGTGATCTCATAAATCCTCGATAACAGATATATAAACTGCATTAAATACATTTTTTATAATAATAAACAAGACAGACGAACTTCAAATTTTGAAAGGTAATATTTAGGATGTGAAATGAAATTGTTTTGATATAGGTAGTCACGGGAATGAACGGAATAGAATGATTTTTTGAACTCTACGCCTTATTTAAGTATTCCAAACATTTTTAACTTGTAAAGAGTTATTTCGTTTTTGCTTTACTCAAATTACTTAACGTTACTATATTATAAATGGTTCAAATTTAATTTCTCGCTCTCTGTCTTTGAAAGGCTATGAAGCTGTAGGCACTTCAGTTGCTTTTCAGTCACAGTCTCTTTTTATAAAATTATATTAAAACCTTTGCACATGTTTATATTCTCCTTCCCATATGATTAAATCTAGATTTAAAGCAAATAGTATTTGGAATAGTACGCTTTAGGTGAAAATAGCCCTTAAATTAAACAACATTCAAACTTTGTTTAGTTTCACGTTTTAGGGGACTAAAGACTGTATATTGTAATACTCAGTGGCTCAGCGGTAAAGGTGTAAGACTTACAAGTGAAAGGTACCAAGTTCCAATCTGAGAGTAGTCAAGTGCTTGTGAAAATCATAATATATGAATTCTACTTAAGTACAAAAGCAGTCCTTCTTAGGACTACGCCTGGTGACGGAAGCAGAGTCCGCAGTTACACAATACTTATAATACAGAAGGAAAGGTTCACACGTTTCTCTATGAATGGGCCCGTACTACTGCTTTTGTCAACGCCCCTTGTTACAAATAATTACCTATGGTGCTTGTTAAACCTGTATTGTTTAACACATGTCAAAGAAAGTAGCTTCATCCACAAGCCCAATATATTTCACCATTTCCTTGGAATCATTAATAACGCATTTATTCACTATTTTGGCACTTTACTATGTATATGATTATTGAAGCACATACTGGTATAGCAAAGCAATTAGTTTAAATCTATTCCAGACCCCATCAACTCCTCCAATTTATAGTATTCCAGAACCAATTGGAAAGGTGAGCCAATTTTTTAATAAATAATTTATTTTATAAAATCTTTTTAAGGTAATAACGTTGGCATTACCAAAAAAATTAGAGGTAAGCTATACAAACTTCTGAAACCCAACTACCCTATTAAATTGCCTAATAACACGACCACTGACTATACTATTACAGGCTGAGCTACCAATTGAAGTTAAAAGCATGTTTAATGATCAACCAGAACTACAAGTACGTAATTAGTGTCTTATTGATTATGATTTTTCAATGTTTGTATTGTGCTAGAAACCTATTGGTGAATTCTGGAAAATGCTGGAATACGATGCCCAGGTATTGTAACCACATAATTATTGATTACGTCGCTAACTTTACTATTTTAGAAAATTGTTCTGCTTAAATTGTCCAATCTACAACCTGAGCAACAAGTAGGTAGTATAAGAAATAGTATAATTTGTATTTGATACTAGATATTATTTGACAAGTTGAAATTTTTGTTTTAGCGTAAAGTCATATTACAATTAAAGGAACTGAGTGAACCTTTTCTGGTACGTAAAAATAAGGAATTCAATTATAATCGAACATTTGTTTATAGAATGACACGGATACTAAAATTAGTTTAGAGGCCGAAACAGTTCAGCAAGTAAGTAACTACTTCACTATCGGAGTAAAAAGTTCTCTTCGTTCACTTTAATGGCATATATAGGGTGTCTCAGCGAGACCGTTCATTAGAAGTTTGTGAGGTTGTGGCCAAAATAAAAACTTCAAAATTTAGAATCGGGCATAATTGGTTGCGCTTCCGGTTATACCGGAAGTCTCCACCATTTTGTTATTTTCAATGGAACACACTATATATTTTTGAATTTTTGGTTGGGAACCATAATTTTGAATCTTCTTTATTGAAAGTCTACCATGCCCATTTATTATGATTTTTGAGATAAAAATTATTTTCCGAAATCTTGACAGTTGGTTGACGTTTACAGAATGAACTGTAACTCCTATTTAGATTGAGATAAAAAGTTAAAATCCGATTTCCAAAAGAAAAATATTTGCCTGAGAATAGTGTCTACTTCCGCAGTCCGTAATAAATTGAGGTAACGCGCCGCCGTTAACACCCCGTCATAAATGATGCAAGAGAACCTGTCATCCATCATAGACAATGAAACTAAACCTGACCTGATAGCTTCTTTCTCGGGTCTCATGCGGATTGACAGAAGCCCAGAGATGTTTGTTATGCCTGTTAAAAATCCCTTCACGGAAACATCTAGATTTGTCCGTCCAGATATTTTCCTCAAAAAATTCTCTCCACCTTGTCTTCGAAGATATACCATCTCACACAAGTTAACTCGTTGGGGTCTTGAGAATGAAGGTCTTGTATTAACGAGAATTTGTAGTCATGGAAGTGATTCTTCTTCAAAATCCTTGGTATTGAACATCTCTGATTCTCCGCGCTTCTTCGGCAGCGCGAACTGAAGCGTTGGAATTGGTCTCAAAATAAGGCAAGGTATTCAACTCTCCCTCTTCATCATCAACTACAGTTTTAGATCGATTTAAGACTTGACCAATTCGTCCAAAGCGGCAAAATTTCCTTCTATTCTTCTAACTTTACCCTTTGTCATCGGAGGTAAATGTGGAAGTTTTCATTAAATATTGTGCCGGTTCCGCTAAGAATCTGCTCTCATTTTCCATTCATAAAGAATAAATTAAGAATTTCTTGATTTGTATAAACATTATTTTCGTTACTGTTATCCATTTTCGCCATTTTAGCAGTATTATTAAGGCACTTAAAGATAAGTACTAAATCACAAACATTAAAAACTTGACATTTAAAAATTATTTCTCGTATCCATGGCAACCATTCATAGCGTTCACGAAATAATGGGCAAGGAATTAAAATTTTCCGTTTTTTGGAAATAACTCTAGAACAGTTTGATCCAGATATAACAGCATGTCATATCACTTTGTAGTAAATCTTGTCGCCAATTCGATTACGTAAAAACAGGGTATTCCATTTACAAATTTTTTTTTAGATTTTTAACTCTGGCTGGAGAGTATAAATTTTCAGGCAAAAATTTTTATTTTAAAAATACATAAGATGAAGGCATATTTAAACTGCAAACTTAATTGGATTTTAAATTTTTATTTCAATCCAAAGAAGAGTTACAGACAATTTTGTAAACGTCAACCAGCTGTCAAGGTTTCACAAAATAATTTTTATCTACCGCAGGACCGGATAAAATTTTTGCCATTTTTAATTAAGCATTGTGCCAATATCTTTATTCAAGCTATCACGATACAGATTAACATTTCCCTTAGAACACATCAATTTCCTGATGTTGGCAAATGTGCTCGAGTTTGGCCTGTATTTAAATCTGGTGATGATAGCATTATTTCTAACTACTGGCCAATTTTTGTACTTTGCAATTTTGCCAAAATTTATGAATTGTTTCTTTACTCCAAAAATATCCTAGTGTTAAACGGTTAATATCATCTTACTAACATGGGTTTATAGAAAATCGCTCAATGGTGACTAATTTGGTTCACATCACCCAGTTTTTTGTCTATTCACCTTGATTCTCAGAGCCAGATCGATGTTTTGTATTTTGACATCTCTAAGGCATTTGACCGCATTAGTCATAGCATCTTAATTACAAACTGCATTATTTTGGATTCAATAATAGTTTCTCTTATTGCGTCTTATTTAGATCATTGCCCTCCGTACGTCTCATACAATAGTTTCGATTTTAGTATTTACTTTGCAACCTCCGGCGTACCACAGGGCTCTAACCTTGGACCCCTATTGTTTATTTTATATATAAACGATACAATTAAAGTTATATCGTGCGAAAAACTGTTGATTGCTGATGATTTGAAAATCTTTTAACCTATTACCGCATTAGAAGACTGTCATTTTTTACGACAACAAATAGATAAAGTTTGTGAGTGGTGTATGTCAAATTGTTTATCGTTTAATATTTCAAAATGTAACATTGTTTCATTCACTCGGAAAAATAACCCAACAACATTTGATTATACTCCTAATATGCAAAGTTTATCCCGGGTTAATCTCATTAAGGATCTAGGTGCCTACTTCGATACAACGCTTTCATTTGATTTACATATTAATCAAATTACAAATGCAGCTTTGCGATTGCTTCGATTTGTAGTTAGAAATTGCAGGTGGTCCTCAGACATAAATGCTTTTCGGTCATTGTGTTTTGCATTAATACGATCTAAGCTTGAGTACGCATCATTAATATGGAGTCTCTTATACACCGTCCAAAAAGTAGTTCTTGAGTTCGTGCAAAGAAAGTTTTGCAAATACATTTTTTTCAAATTATATAAAACTACTACGTTACATAGCGGAAACACATGTTTTCCTCTGTATGAAAAAAGCTTCAATATTGTATTCACATGCTACTATTATAGCTATTTTTTTTTTAACATTAGGTGTGTACAGGGTGTGTCGCGAAGAGTTTTGATTAAAGGTAATGGCGGATACAGTTATGTAAAAAATCTGAAATTACGAAGCTCTAAGTTTTGCATGACGCTGAGTTCAAATATAATATTGCCCTGAATGTGGAACTTCCGGTTATACCGGAAGTAGACGTCAACTTTGTTATTTTAAATGGAACCTAATATTTTTTATTTTATTTTCGAATTCTACATGAAATTCTAAATAAAATTTGTGCACAATGTCGTATACCAAAAATGAAGTATTTTCGGGATATTTCGATTTCTTCTTAAATTTAAAAAAAATCCTAGTCCACATTGAATAACGATATATCCATTAATAACGAAACTAGTGACGTGAAATTGTAACCAATAAACAACAAGCGCGTGCCCGTTTACTCCATATATCAATCTCATTGATATTTCATACAGGGTGTTTTACCAACATGCACAATTTAAATCATTTATAAGTTGCTTACTAAATAGAACACCCTGTATTTTATTCCATTTTCCGCTGTATTTTTTTAAGCCTATATCTAAATCCAACCACTTTTGAGATATTTCATTATCTTAGTTAAAACATACAAACCCTTAATTATTCAACATTAGTAAAGGGTAGGCCATGATTTCCATTATTTAAGGTGATATTTTGTTATTTTTTCATAAGTTATTAATTCTGAAAAGTAACCAATAGCCTGAAAGGATTATTAATTGTGGATATCATTAAAAACATTGAGTAGGTATTTTGTATTAATTTAATGAGATAACTTACAAACAAAAATAAGTGTAATATTAAACAAAGAAAGTTTTATAATAAGTGTTTAAAATTAGCATCATCTACTTCTAAACATTTATGAATACTTTTCATTAAGTTATGTCTTGTAATTCTGGAAATATGGTCGAGTGTTAGAGAATTAAAAGCAAGTAACTCTCTGCATCATATCTTCCTTTGTCGTAACAGGTTTGGAAAATACCTGACTTTTAATGTAACCCCAAATACCAAAATCTAGAGGAGCTAAATTAGGAGAGCGAGCTGGCAAACGCAACGAACCCTGATTGGTAATCCATCTATCATCAAACATGTCGCAAAGATGCTGAGCAACAGGCCCAAAGTTATGAGAAGGTGCTTCATCTTGCTGATACCAAGCTGAAGCCGCCTCTCGATTTCTTAAAGTATGTAACGCCGGTCGTATGGCGTCTTCTAAAATGTGGCAATATCTTGTTAAATTTTCGTCATAAAATTTTAATGCTAAAATTTTATCGTCTTTTATTGCACAAAAAACATAAATTGGAAATAACGTTCTCTAGTAACATGTGGATTTTCATTAGACCAAAAATGGGAACTATTTCGATTAAATAATCCATTTTTGCTAAACTTTGCTTCATCACACCATATAACTTTTTTTATGAAGTTTTCATACTCTTGGGTCTTCATTAAAAACCATTCATAGAATTCTATTCTTCGAGGAATTTCACCTAATTGTAACTGTTGCACCAAATGATATGATAATGGTTTCCATTTGTGTTTTTTTAAAATGCGATGAATTGTTCTCGTCGACAAAGTAAGATCTCTCACAATCTCTAATGGAGGCATTTGGAGAGGCCGTAAAATAACTCAAAACATTAATTTCGTCTATGTCACTGTCCACTAGTGGTTTATTTTTATTAATTTTTGTCTTAAATTGACCAAACTGACGGCAGTGTTTAAGCAATCGTCTTACAATATCACCAGTTGAATTTGGTCGATTTGGATATCTTCCTGCAAAAACACGGCAAGTCCGTTCAACAATTCTATTACACTCGCCGTAAATAAGAATAAGATTTAAAAAATTATCATTAGTAAATCCTACATTTGCCATTATTTACCATGACATACAAACTGGTAAAGAAAACTGTCAATTAACTTTCTAACTATCAAATCTTTGACAGCCATGGCCTACCAATTACTAATGTTGAAATAATTAAGTGTTGTTATGTTTTAACTAAGATAATGAAATATCTAAAAAGTGGTTGGATTTAGGTATAGGGAATACCGATACCAAACGAATTAGCTAAAAAAAATACACGGAAAATGTAATAAAATGCAGAGTGTTCTATTTAAAGTGAGCAACTTAGAAATAATTTAAATTGTGCACGTTGGCGGCTAAGTTTAAAACACCCTGTGAGAAATATCAATGAAATTGATATGAGGAGTAAACGGGCAAGCGCTTGTTGTTTATTGGCTACTAATTCACGTCACTAGCTTCGTTATTAATGGAGATATCGTTATTCATTGTGGACTAGTATCTTTTCAAGATTTAAAAAAAATCGAAATATCTCGAAAATACTTCATTTTTGGTATAGGATATTGTGCACAAATTTTATCTAGAATTTCATATAGAATTCGAAAATAAAATAAAAAATTTTAGATTCCATTTAAATTAACAAAGTTGACGTCTACTTCCGGTATAACCGGAAGTGCCACATTCAGGTCAATATTGTACTTGAACACAGCGTCATCCAAAACCTACAGCTTCGTAATTTCAGAATTTTAACAGAACTGTATCCGCCATTACTTTTAATCAAAGCTCTTCGCGCCACACCCTGTAGAAGAAGCATTAATCGCATGTTGTTACATCGTTACGTAAACGGTATAATAATATTGTATTAAATTCGGGCATATGGTTCAATATGTTGAAAAAATTAAAAGATTTAAATTTGTCGACAAGAAATGCTTCCCTATCTTAGATTTTTTGAATGTAAACAATTTTCATGGGTTTATTACCCTCTTGGGGATTTGTGGTTTCCTTAAGTGCAAATATATATTGAATTAAGTAAAAATGATAATCAAGTTCAAGCTGGCCGATGGACTTCGACACAACACTTCTCGTGTAAGGAAACTAGCTGTTGCCCGCAGCAATTCCTAACTCCGTATAACTTGCAATATAATAACATATATTTACCTAAAAAAATTTTTTTTTCTTACTCACCCTGCATTTTGCAAATCACTGTATATTCTTACACATTTGGATAGCATGAGAAATTAACTTTAGAATTGTTTGAAACTGATATAAAATATTTAAAAAATGAAAATAATGATTTTTTTTTAATTTTCAGAAAAACCGGAAGCGCTAAAAATAATCCAACATAGTAGTTTAGTAGCTGTATATGTCTACTATATAATCCCTTAATTCCAAGATTTCATTTTTTTCAGAAGCATAGTCAGTAGGGATTGAAATTTTCCAATCAACATTTATAACTCCGGTCCTGAATTAGAGAATCTCACAAAGCTCATTATATTTTCGTTATGTCTTACTATAAAACACGTAAAGTGAAAAAAAATTACCAGAACCGTTAAAAAAAAATTTGTTCGATCGGGGTGTAGGGTTATTAAATTTTCACCCAAGATAGACTTTCTGGCTCTGGTTTTAGAAATGCACCCCCAAAAAACCACCCTCATTTCGTCCCCATTATTTGATTTTTACGAAAAGCTAGTTTTATACATAACTTTCAGATATAGGGGCCCATGTCAAATCTCGTTAAAATCGATCAAATAGTCTCGGTGCCACACATAGTCACAAAGACACACACAGACATATACGAAAATTATTTTTCGCGAAATTGATGTTTCTCGAATCAGGGAACACGAAAACGTAGAAATCCCTCGAAAAAAAAATTTCTAAAATTTTTTTCGATTTCAATACTTTCTCTTAGTATACGAGAAAGTAAAAAGTAGATCATGTAGAATTCGTTAAACCGAATTGAAGTGTATTCCGAATTGACACGTTATACACTCGTGACATTATTTTTGTTACTCTGTAATCCCTATATGAGCGTCACTAAATTTCAGGGAGGTTTGGACATTTACGTCATATATTACTGCACGTTTTTGAATTATTTCACCCAAAAGAAAAATAACATTCACCCCTTTTACTCTTTAGTACTAGCAAATAACTTAATGGGATCTAGGTATTTAGATCCTAAACATGTATCCCAAACCTGAATACAATCGATTTTTACGTTTTCATATATCCTGTCCGAAAGATTTATTACAGACACATACACATTTTTCAAAAACCACTTTTTTAGACTCAGGATATTTCAGGGCTCACCTCAATTTCGATTTTTTTAACTTTCCATTTAAGTGAGAAATTTAACAAGGTTCTATTGATAATGTTTAATGATGTATGTGTCGTTTCGTAAGCATTCTGAATCGCAAGATACACAGAGAAAGGTTACCTGTATAAACTCCTTTGCCTCATCTCCGCTTTTACTCATGTGTTCTATTGTCGGTCACATATTTTAATTTGCTAACCGTTAAATATAAGGAATATTTTGTGCTACCGGTTATTATGGTGATGTGATGTGTTTACCCCACTGTACCTCGTTAAAGGATGCAGACAGTTCAAATTGAACAAATGTGCAGCTATTAGTTCCGTGGTAACATTTTTCATCCCGAAGATATCGAGAAAGACTAACTTTATGGAGCGCTACAAATTGTGCACAGTCTCAAAATTCTAAAAGGAAGGAAAGCCAGCTGACGGAAAATGAGTGTAAATGCACATCAACAGAACAACTGAACAACTAACATAGCTTTAAAGATACCCTAACCTAAAGAAAAACAACTATATCTAAACCTTCCAAAATTGAGTCACAGTCTGGTCACAACGTAAAGCTTGTAAACGCATTTAATGAGTGCACTGGAATTCCACGTAAACATTATACGGAAGTGGCCGTGCTACGGTTTGCGGGATTCCCGTTTTTCGTTATTTCACATAAAGTAGCAGAGCCTCAATTGAAATCGCTACACTTACTTTATTCGTCGCCTCTTAGGATATGCAGCGGAATTCTAAGGCCGTCCCTACAGGGGGCGGGTGTGCCCCTAGGACGCACTAAAATGTTTAATACAAGTAAAAATAATTGAGATACCTGAATAACCTAATCTGACTAAGTCGTAAGACAAGCTTCTGGTCGCAAGCGTGACGCAGGTTCCTTTACGTCATCCACTACTCATGGTTCACTGAGAACAGAAGAAAAGTACTTGTCATGGTCCGGTACATAAGCACAAAGATACAAAAATCCAAACAGCCGAGAGGATCAACTAAATTCATTCAACATGGGTGCATGGTGAAATATAACGGAAAGCTTAATAGCTTTAGTAAAGAAATTGTGTAAAAACACGGTCCCTCTCAACTTCTATTGAATCTAAACAAAATTGTTCGAAAATGGGTTAATCGATAATCTAACCTTTAATACTAAAAAAAAATTCAAACGGTTTCCAAATTACTAGAGCCAAAATGGTATACGAGCTATCCACACTAGGTATAGCATCAGCTTATTAAAATAAGCGGGTTTCGGGCAGAACTCGCCTAGTAAGGTCGTGATTTTTAGTAAAATGTTAATAATCTGAAATGTCACTTCAAAATACCCACTTTCTTTTAAGTAACACTAAAATTTTATATTACAAATCACAGTTAAAAGCATCTTGGGCGTAGAAAACAAGATATGTACCCATTCCGTCAATTACTAGCTTAATTTCAGTTAAATTTATTTGAAATAATAAATATACAACCTTTACGTACATCTTGGATACTAAAACATTTAAAAATATTCGCAACTACCCTCAGAGTTGTTGCATCAAAAACAGATAACTTCACGAATAGATGGCAATTATGCATCTACTGTAGAAGTTTAAATCTTGAATAGCGTACAACAAATAAGGTAGCTGGAATGCCACTCGAATCATTAAAGGTCAAGTATTTTTTATGAAATACTCCCTACGTTAAACTTGCATGAAGTATTCTAATTATTAAAAATAAAACAACATATTACACGTATAGGACTGTTGATAAATAGTAAACATTAATGGAGTTATTTACTTTAAAATATTTAGTGTTCATTCCTTTTGGCAAAAGTGTGATTGAGACAAAAACTTTATTTAATGAACTTCAAGTACAGCAGTCATGCATAACTGTTCTGTGCGTGAGTAAAAAATATAATAAATCGACATTCAAATAAATTTCGAAGAAGAGCTTGTCAACACATTACTTATTTCATACTAGGTTTACTGTTTAATGCCAATATACTTACGACATTTAAGCATTGAATTGCAAACACCTGTATACAATTAATTCTGTATTATTTTGGGTTAATAATTCGTAATTATGAAATATAAACTTACTGATCCACCTCCTCAAGGTTGAAACTATAAAAGGTTAATAGCATTAATAGCAAAGAAAACATTTAATACATATATTGAATAATCGAAATAAAATTGTTGCAGATTTATATTGTGTATACATAAACGCTACTTCGTTGGCTGGCACTGCTTTACTTAAAAATCTAACTTAAATAACATAGTATAATAGCACTTGAATACAAAATATCTTCAGTATAACTTACTAATTAGACAAGAAGATTACACATTTTTGATGTTTTAACACCTAAAGTGACAATTTTTAACAGATCGTTTCTTACGTATTCAGTAAGTTAGGACACTCGAGTAATCTTTTCGACCATAATACAGTGCACGATTGTCTTCCGCCGCTTTGACAATTATTTTATTTAAAAGCAACCACATAAAAAAGTAAGTCCACTTTGTTTGGTATCCTCTTTTATTTGACTTAATGTGAGGGTACTTAGATATCAAACGTAGTCCTTTAAACAGAAATGATCTTTAAATATGCACAATATTAAGTAATGCAACAACAGCGGTATATTGGCGTTCCCCCACTTACAGAATAATTATTTCAACAAACAAATGAGAGTTTTATTTTGTGGAGAGCTGTTATAAATTGAAGAAACGAATTAAAATTGATCTGATTGAAGCAACGAAGCGATCTTTTGTTGCAGGAAAATAATTAAGAAAACGTGGCATGTAACATAGATAACCCTAATTTCAGTCTGCTTCAGCCTTATTGTTTTTGTTTTAACTCGGTAATCTTACTAAATTATTTACTAACTTTACTCATAGTTGCTATTACTGATTTCCCCAATATATGGCGCTGTCCTCTAATTTTTACTCACGTTACGGAATACTTAGGTAGCATACTTTCGCAACCGAGTGTTCATTTACTATTGGATCGCTTAGCTGTTGGTAAAACCTCTCTTTCATCAAGTGAATAAGGGCGTGCAATTTTCTATGACAGCGACAACCATCGCTGACAAAAACGTTATTGGTTTTTAAATTAACCATTTTGTTCAATCCTTAGCGTCAGAAGTGACAATAATATTGCCAATTTGAATTTGATTGTTAATAGGGGTAAGATTGGCTGTCTCGGTAGTGGAATGGTTAGAGTGCCTGTCTTTTACCTAAGCGGCGCAGGTTTAAACCTAACCGAGGTAGCCGGATTTCTAAAACGGAGAGGAACCAAAGCACTCCCCATATAGGATTTAAACAATAATGACAATACGATGACTGACATTAAAGATTTCTTACTCCTCTGAAATTGCCTTCGTAGGGCAAAATTCTTGTGAATGGTAGTGCTCATTAGTAGTTGATGGGCACAGAGATGTACGACGTTTCCGTTTGTGTCTAGATCTTGGTCTACAAATTCAAAAATACATGAAAACTTTAGTAGATTGTACAATGCATAGCGAACAGTCGATACAAAAGCAAAAACTATGGGAATGTTCAAAATAAAATAATACATATCGCAACATATTTTTAGATTTTTTTATTGCAAATTATACCAACCAACCAACCTAAACGGATTACTATTTCTGTTACAGCTATGTTACTAATTGACCGTGCTCCTTCGTTTAAAATAGGAAAGGTAAATATGTTTTGTTCAGAGGGGGCAGCCAGTTTAAGCTTTTAAAGCCCCTTCAAGCACACGAACGAAATACTACAATTATGTACAAAAATCGGAGTGATAGCTTTGAAACGTAAGCATTTAAAGGGAACGATCAGGACTATTTACCAAGATAGTAGAAATTTGCTTTTTAACGCTGCGTTTCTTTTTAGGTTATAGAATTAGTAAATCCAAGAAAACCTACAGTAAGTACTTTAATGCAAGACGATGAACATGTCATCTTTTTAATTTGCATTAATGGAACAGATCGCATGACAAATTAACATCGATCTATTTTATTACAGGCAAAAGTTCCCTTCGAAGTTAAATACGTTTACCCTAGGAAACGAAAACAAGTAAGCAATTTATTCACGTATTATCAAACATTTACAATTATTTTATTAGGTGAAATCGTTAGTTGTACCTTATGAAACTGCGGTAAGTTTTCACAAAATATCATACATCAAATAATATCTGTTGTATTACTGAAGAAAGCTCCGAGTGAAATTCAAAACCTATTTATAAGTTTACCCGAACAACAAGTGAGTAACAAGCGTGTTTATATGTGAACATTTATAAATTTCCAATTTATTTTTTCAGAAACCTGTGGAGGAATTCTGGAAAAAGTTATCACCCAGAACTCAGGTATTTGAATGAATAATTTAGATTAGTTACTAGGCAAACGAAAACTATAGATATTCTAGTTTGGAATAGGAACAATTCATACTTACTGTTACATAGAACTGAACATAATTGTTTAGTTAAGCAGAAAAGGTACCATTTATTTTACAAAGTTACTTCGAAACAACGTGTAATTCGATGTACAAAAAAAAACAATTCTTATAAAGTCCCTAAAGCTTATAATCTAAACATATAATAACAGGTTTGCATATTGATTATCCGTAATACCTGAAATCAAATTAACAATATAAACAATGACATCTCTGAAGATAATTTACCATTCAAAAATCCTTACATATACAAATTCCGTACCCTCTTATAAGGTGTCATGTCGCATTCGCTGAAGTAGATTTACTTTGATTAATCCTTAGTATGTATGCACACTTGTCACTAATAAGCGGCTTACTATTTACATACATTGGCTGCACTACTCGCTAACTTAATGTCTGTTCCTTTTTTATACCGCGCGGGTTCTTTTAATTCGATCACTGCTGCTTATTACAAATCAATTTAACCACTTCTTAAATTTTGGAAAAACTCAATAGTAATTTCCAATTCACAATTAATCATTTAATTTGTAAATGTTTATCTACTCCATCCGCAAAATATGTTTTTGCAGTAAACTAATTTGCACTTCGACACTAATTATTTATAAATAGA
>JARFJB010001390.1:1162500-1262500 GCA_036346205.1 Vesta saturnalis | reverse complement strand
TAAAAAAACTCAAAAAAGGTAAGTACTTTATTATTTGTGATAATGGTGAAAGTTCACAGTTTGTACATTCTACAATTTGCTACTAAAAATAACCCCAAATATTTACATAATTGCACTATTGAATGTATAATTTGCCATCAGAGGTAACTTAATAATTCGGTTTGCTTCAAGATTTCAGAATTACAAACAAAAATGAAAAAATGGCCGTTCCATTTGAAAAAATTGTAAGTTACCATTGATTGAAATTTTCTGAATTGACAAATTAATTTCTCTAAATACAAGAAGATTTGGGATTTGACTATCCGGTCTACGCTATACCTTCCATATCTAGCAACATCGCAGTCATGTGCTTCTAAGTTTTGTGTTCACAGGTATATTTAATTTTTTTCAGACATCTACTTTTTGTAAAAATCAGGAATTGCGGTTTTTATCTATCTTTAAAACTAGAAGTCTGTAGTTGGAACTCCAATCACCAATGAATACCACCATAGCTCTGACCATGAGAAAGGCTCACTTCAAAATCCACAGAGATACAATATGGGCTGGACTAACATCGTACTAAGAGCAGATATTTAACTTATTTTGAACTGTTGAACAACTGGGTTAGATCTTTTCTGCACTATTGAGCCCTAGCTTACTAAAGATCACTTTCTAAATAAAAAATGTTAAGGTCACACTAATTACGGGTTCGTTTTGTTACCTTGAACAATTTAAGTCCGAGATTGAAGTATTTTGGGCACTAAACGGCACTAACGTATGTAAATGGATTAGATACCAAAGTGCATTTCAAGCGCGGACAACGTCTCGCCAATACCACTGTTTGTTAATTATTCTAAAAAATTGAACTGCGCAGTTGGCCATGTTTAGACCAACGATTAAAAACCAGAAACATTTTGTGCGGACAAGGTCAACTGCAGCCTGTTAGCTATTTTTCTTAATTATCATTATAACTTTGAACTCGATATTGGACATTTTTGGGAATCAATCAGAATTAACATAATACGTGAACCAGTTTCAAAATCCACAAAAACCCAATGCAAACGGGACTAACTACACACTAAAGCAGTATCTCTTAATATAGAACACACAGGGTTGTAAATTTTGAACATTAGCACAGCATTAACGATTTGACAAATTCTGTATTAGAATCCATTGTGAACGGACCCACACATATGGCAAGCCTTCATTTTTATTTTTTTTCGTTTTAGGACATTATCCTGCTCAAATTGGCTAACCTAACAACCGATCATCGGGTAAGTGATCACATTACAACTTTCAAATTTTAAAATTGAAAATATACTCAAATCTGTTTATATTTGAGATAAAGGCAACAATTTTTGCCGGGTACATTCTACTTAATAACATGTGTTGTTTCAGCGCGAAGTTATACTTAACATGATCAAGTTAAACGAAACTTCATTGGTAAGTAAAAGTAAAACAGCTGTGAAAATCTTGCTTTTTCTTTCCTTGTATAGAAGCAATCAGCTCCCCAAATTAACTTGGATTCGGAAACAGTGGAACAGGTAAGTTTCTTATATCAAGGATTTGTTTTACTACTATTCCGTTATTTTTTTCAGGTTATAGAACAAGGAAACCTAAGGAAACAAAGGGTAACTGCATTAAAAATAATTAACAACGATTTTTTCCATTAAACACAATATATACTATTTTATTATAGCTAAACGTACCAATTGAAATAATGGACCATTTTCTCGGTCAACCGGAAAACCAGGTAAGTGTTTTAATTAGGTAACACATTTAATTCAATTTTAAATTTTACTAGAAATATGTAGAAGAATTTTGGGGAAGATTGTCACCTAGAACAGAAGTACTAAATTTTTAACTGTGCACCTACTAGTGCTTGGCTAAGTGGGGCATGTATAATTCCGTGTAAATTTGGAGGATTCTCTAGTTGTCTAAAACTGCAATGTTAAGCATCATTTTTCAAACGGTTGTGCACGAAAAAGGAAAAAAAAAGTGTTCTCCAAATTCACAATGTATTCGTACAATGGTTTTGTCGTGTAACTTTCGTTAATGAAATAGCATTATTTTCAGCTTAACTATTTTGTAATGAGCACCGCATAGTTGCTCTAATAATTCTTGGATTAGTCTGTAATCTGCTTAAGTAAAAAGTGCAATGGTATAGCTCTTTAACGAACGTTCGCATCTTCATAAATCAACTTCACCAAGCAGGGTTAAAACCCCACCAGGGATGAATTTAGACCAATGAAAGCTTTGAATGATTTGTCACGTTCCCTTATTTACAATTACTTAAATTAAATTTTTTTGCCTTTTTTACCTTCCAAACTACATATACAGATCTAGGTATAGAAGGTTGTGCAATCGAATTTTTCACGCTAACGCTAAATTACCTCATTTTAAACGTTTGACAAAGTTTCGCAAAGATCGGTCATACCTGTGTATGTGCGTGTGGGCCTGTGAGTGCAGATGGGTGAGCGTGTGTGCATGTGTGCGTGTGTGCGTGTGTGCGTGTGTGCGTGTGTAAGTGTGCGTGTGTGCGTGTGTGCGTGTGTGCGTGTGTGCGTGTGTACGTGTGTGCGTGTGTGCGTGTGTGCTGTGTGTATGCGTGTGCGTGTGTGCGTGTGTGTGTGTGCTTGTGTGCGCGTGTGCGTGTGTGCGTGTGTGCGTGTGTGCGTGTGTGCGTGTTTTGTGGTTGTGCGTGATTGCGTGTGTGCGTGTGTGCGTGTGTGCTTGTGTGCGTGAGTGCATGTGTGCGTGTGTGCGTGTGTGTGTGTGCTCGTGTGCGTGTGTGCGTGTGTGCGTGTGTGCGTGTGTGGGTGTGTGTGCGCGTGTGTGCGTGTGTACGTTTGAGCGGGTGTGCGTGTGTGAGTGTGCGTGCGTGTGTGTGCATGTGTGCGTGTCTGCGTGTGTGCGTGTGCGCGCGTGTGCGTGTGTGCGTGTGTGTGTGGGAGCACGAGTGAAAAAGCGCCTCGCATGTGAGTGTGGTAGTGTTTGCGCGTGTACGCATGTGCGTATGAGCGTGCGTGGGCGTGTGCGGGTTTCTGCAACGTGTGCGTGTGCATGTTATAGTGTGTTGGTTTGTACGAGTGTTCGTGTATGCGTATGTGTGCGCACGGCCTGTGTGAGTGTGCACGTGTGTGCGTTTATGTGCGTGAGTGGATTTGTGTGCAATTGTGTCTGTGCGTGCGAGAATTTTCTTGCGCGTGTTCGTTTGTCTGCTTGTCTGTGTTCGTGTGCGTCTGCTTATGCGACTACATGTGCTGTTCTGCGTGTGCGTGTACGTGTGTGCACGTTTGTGCGAGTGTGCACGTGTCTGCGAGCACGTTTGCTTTTGTGTGTGCGTGTGAATGTACGTGTACGTGTCAATGCGTATGCTTGTGCGTAACCGTGTAGGTGATCGTGTGTGCGTGCAAATTTGTGTGCAGATGTGCGTGTGTGTTTACCCGTGTGTGCGCTTGTCCTAGTGCGTGAGTCTTTGTGTGTGCGTATGTGTATGCGTATGTACGTCAGTGTACGAGCCTGTACGTTTCTGCCCGTGTAAGCGTGTGCGCGCGCGTGTGTGTGTGTGTTTTCATGTGCGTGTATGTGTACATATGTGTGCGTATTCTTGTACGTGTTAGTCTTCGTGTGCAAATGCGTGCACGAGCGTACATGTGCATGTGTGCGTGTGTTTGTGCATCGTGCGCGTGCGTATGCGTTTGTGTACGTGTGCATATGTGTGTACGTGTACGTGTGGGTTCGTATGCTAGGGCGTGCGTGTGCGGATGTACATGTGCATGTGCGCGTGCGTGCGATCGTACCTGCGCGTGTGTGTATGAGTCTGTGCGTATCTATGTGCGTGTCCGTATGCGCATTAGTGTGAGTAGATTTGAGCCTGTGCGCGTGCTTTGCGTTTATGTATGTGTGAGTACGTGCGCTTATGTATGTACGTGTACCTGTACGTGTGCGTATTTTTATTCGTGTCCGCGTGCGTGTTCGTATGCGCTTATGAATGAGTGTGCGGATGTTCATGAGCGTTTACGCGTGCATACGACCTTGCCTGTGCGTGTCCGTTTGCGTCAGTGTTTGTTTGTTATGTTCGTGTACGAATGTGTTTGAATTTGTGTGTACGTGTAGATATGTGTATATCCGTGTGCGTGTGTAAATTTGTGTGTAATGGTGTGTTCGTGTCTGGGTGTGCGCGTGATTAGGCTTGTGCTTTTGTGTGCGTGTCAGTGAGTGCTTGTGTGAGTGTATGTGTGTGAGTATGCGTGAGTGCTTGTGTGTGCGTGTGTGAGTATGTGTGTATGTGAGTGTGTGTGAGATTGTGTGTGTGTGTGTGTGTGTGTGTGTGTGTGTGTGTGTGTGTGTGTGTGTGTGTGTGTGTGTGTGTGTGTGTGTGTGTGTGGTGTGTGTGGGTGGGGTAATGGGTGTGATGTGTGTGTGTGTGTGTGTGTGTGTGTGTGTGTGTGTGTGTGTGTGTGTGTGTGTGTGTGTGTGTGTGTGTGTGTGTGTGTGTGTGTGTGTGTTGTGTGTGTGTGTGTGTGTGTGTGTGTGTGTGTGTGTGTGTGTGTGTGTGTGTGTGTGTGTGTGTGTGTGTGTGTGTGTGTTTGTGAGTGTGTGTGTATGTCTGTTTGTAGCAACAGTACCTCTAGGACCATATTATGCACGCAGTTGAAATTATCTGTTTTATTTCACCAGGGATTGATTTGGCTTTGGGCAACACCCATCGGCAGAAATGATGTTTATTTCGTGCAGTTTTTGTGTTTTATCGAATACTTGTGAAATAGCTGCATATTTCAGACATATAATAGATATTTATGTATTAAGGGCATAATCAGAAGATTATGGCTCGAGGGAATGTTATATATTCCTGAGAGCCATAATCTACAATTATGCCCGTGGTACATTCAATGTTTTATTTTATTTTGCACCATGAAACTGGAACGAAGTATTAAAAAGATTCAGTATTTTCGGCAAGTTTTTAAATGCGAATGCAGTGAAATAAAGTCGACAGTAGGCTAATTTGTTGTTACTAAGATACTGTGATATTGCTATTATATATCATGTCATGTGTTTGCTGTCAATCATGCTGCTTAGCATCAATGACATTTCCGTGCTATAAAGACCACTTTACGCCCGCATTTGGAGGCGTATAAAGAACATTACGGTGGCAAAATAAAATAATAGATATTTATGTATCTATGTATAAAAAGTGTGTTCCAATATTTTTATTTAGTACAAAAGTGACCACGTTAACGTAATTCATTTCAGAATATTTGACCTAAGTGTGTTTAGAAACAAAAGCAATTATATTAAGGGGTTAATATTTTAGAATTCATTTTATACACTTTTGAAATGTAGGTTAATATATAAATTTAGATAAATCGTCTATTAAGATTTTTTTGTTGCACAACATTTAAATCTATTTGATTTTAAATACAAATTCTTAACGTGCTTCAAAATTTATAGTTTTTGGCGGATCGGAAGCTGTATGACAACTTAAGGGTTTAAAAATTTCGTCTTCAATCATTAGGAACGTATGCATGTATTCAAAGAAAGTTTTGGGAAATATTCAAAAGATTTACAAAATTTTTTAATATTTATGTAATGGCTACTAGGTAATGCACACATACACGTCATATTTTGATAAAATTCAAGGAAAACTTTCATGTATAGTATATAATAAATTATAGACACAAACTTACCGAAGTAAGACTCAGTTTAGGTTTTTTGATACAGTTTTAGAATTATAAAGAATTGTTTATCGATAAAAGTATTACAAACAGGTAACACGGATACTATCTTTGTTAAACTTTTCCGTTTTCGAAGATTAATTAACTTTTATTCCACCAATTTAAACTGAATTTAACGCACTTCTTTGTTTGAAGTTGAATTAGTTATTTACCGAGTGAGCCATCATCCTGTGTGTGTCTAATTTTAACTTTAGCTTGAATTTAGAAGATAGTCTTTGGATTCTGGAAACCTTTCAACGAATTTGGCTCACCGTCGGCAAGCTCAGCCGCCAATTTTATCTTATTCACGTCACTGAGTATAGTTGGCACAAACACGGGTATTCTGCAACCATCTTATTATCCATTTAATGTGTAAACCCAAAGTCAGTTTGATAACTACACAACGGCAAAATTGTTTCACACTGGTGTGAATACTCAAAACCGCTGGTCGGGTTAGTTTCAGTCCCTATTTTTAACTTTCCTACATCATCTTAATTTTTTATATTTTGTATTGAACTGCGTTCAATTGTGTTTTGACTGGGGTATTTTTGTTTTTTTATGTTTTGTCAAAGTAATTGTTTCTTCTTTTGTAGATGTGGTTTTTTATTTTTTGATTGCTTTAAATTTTTCGGTAAGGCGTGTTCTATCGTGACTTTACATAGTTTGGTAGACTATATTTTTTGCTGAGATTTTGTTTTTAGCTCTTGGCAATAATATGGAGCTTTTGTGAGAATGTCCCTTTGAGGGCATTTCTGTTGAAGTCCTATCTTAAAAATTGTTACTGTCAAAACATTTGGACGTAGTACGTACGCTCCTTTCCTTAGAGCTTAGCGCTTAATGGCAGAGTAACTTTTCTTATACTCAGGTAACTTAGTGAAACCCTATACGAAAGTATAATTATTTAAATCATGAGAAAACATAATTACCGGCTTCAAAATTTATAAGTCCCACTTGGTAAAGCACAATGCGATGCAATAAGCATAACTTTTGTTTTTCTGCTTCAGAAATATCTTTTGATTAAATTGATCAACCTAACACCTGCTCATCAAGTAAGTAACATTTTTTGTATTCTATAAAATTTTGTCTAGGGCGGTATAAAATGTATTTTTTAAATAACTAACGTTTATGTTTTAGCGTGATGTTATACTAAAACTAATTAAACTTAATGAGCCATTACTAGTAAGTAGAACTAAACATCTAAATAGAATTTACTGTAATTTTGTTTGTAGAAACAAACAGATGGTCCAATTATTTTTGATTCTGCAACAATTCAAGAGGTTATAGCGTTAGTGAGACCACATAAATCTGCGGTAAGTCTGGTACTGTAACTCACTATACGTTTGGTGTTTCTGATGATTTTTTGGGTAAAAATGTGTTTCCAAAAATATTTCAGAGAAAGTGTAAATGATGTACCTTATTCCATATAGAATAATTAAAAAAAAATAGAATATCTTATCTTTATGTGTATTAGATCACGCATGATTACAATTTAAGTACAAAGAAAGAGTGTTTGAACAACCTTAGTGTGAAGAGAAAGTTTACTTGCTAAGGGTCACATTCAAGTAAACATTTTTTCTTTATGGAAATGGAGCTACTGGTACCATCACAATGATCTACTGAAGTAGTCTAAAAAGTAATTTAATCGAAAATATGTGATTTTATGCAGGGCGAGTCACCGTTGACACCCGACCGCCTATTATAGCTAAACGGTAAAAATGTTCACAAATGTCTCTATTCATTTATGTATGGGTTACTAAAGGGTATATTTTAAAATTATTTTTAAATACACAGGGTGCCCCAAACAAGTATAGCGTATAAAGGTTCTTTCTTGCTAAATGCCTTGTATTTTATTGCATTTTTGGATTGTGCGCAAAAAAGCATTATTTATACCTAAACATTGTGGTTCCCCAGATATATTGATTTTTCGGAAATTAGGAGGTCTTAAGAAAAAACTAATAACCAACAAATTTAGGCAGAGCCAATTGTAATTATGAATATGTCAAACGGAGGTTAATAAAAATGATTGAATCTTTTAGAGCTACAAGCAGTGTAGCGATAAATATACTAAAAGTTGAACTTTAAAACCCGCGTACTGAGATCTGTTGCTGAGAATCCTTACACTAGCAGTCGAGATGTCGCCGGGGAGATTAGTTACGCGGGTTTAGATTTTCATATCGAAATGCATAAACATTTGTATTGAACAGATTTTCAAAGACCGTTAGTTTTTTGTTTATGGGAAATGGCCAATGGGAACAGCAAGTGGCGAGAGTAATATTTTTTTTAATGTGTAGTTTACGGACATACCCACTTTCCATAATAATGGATTAGTCAACCCTCATAATTTTCACTACTATCACATAAAAAGCCGCCCTGTGTTCCGCACAACAGATCATCAGAATCGATGCAGTATTCATGTTTAAGGAGAAATTATAGGCAATACAGTTATTAGTTGAGTTGAATGGTGAATTTTTACAGCTTTTGCTTTTTTAGCGCGACATTTGGTAAGCGGACTTTGCTTCCGTCATCAGGTTTAGTCCTGAGAACAACTGACTTGGCACTTAAGTAGAATTCATTTATTATGATTTTTTCCAAAGCACTTGACTACTCTCACATTCGAGCTATGGTACCCTTCACTTACAAATAAGACACCATTATCGTTGATCGACTGAGTAATCCAATATATATATATATATATATATATATATATATTATATATATATATATATATATTTCATTCTTAAGAGAAAATACCGCTTTCCCTTCCAGATTGGAGAGGTCAGGTTTAATTCGCGTAGACGAATCTGAGACTGATATAATCTTACTTCTGCATCCTTCAGCTTCTCCATGATCTAATTTCATAGCTGTTCTTTCAACTGCGGTTACTAAATCTACTTTTGGGATATACCTCGGTGTTCGAGCCTTTGTCCAGAACCCTCATTTCGTTTTCGTTCAACTGTTGTTTAGAGATATTTATGACAGTATTTTTCCGAACCTAAACCTAAATTAATATCTCCAACATAGAAAGGAGCTAAAATCCAATGACTACTGGACTGGGGCGAGTACAACAATACCAAAACAACCCATACCAACAATCAAATGACGGATATGCCAGACGCTGGTAAAATATAAGAGAGTTTCTCCGACTACCTATACTACAGCAAACCTGCACATCTGCACGCTCTACCAAAGATCCACAAGGAAGGAATTTCTGAGACCAGTTGCATATTCGATAAATTCTTCGTCTCACTATCTGCTAGGTATCACCACACCCTTATCGGGAAAAACCGAGTCCATGGTCAAGAATGCACAGCGCCTCGTGAAACCATCACTAACCTCAATCCAACTACGAAGAAATACTGGTGAGCTTCAATACCGTAATTCTGTTCACAAATGTATTCAACGACAATGCACTAATCATAATGGACAAGCTGGAAAGGGATGAAACGTTAGATGAACGCACGCATCTCTCGGTAAACACAATAATGGTACCTCTGACATTCTGCATTAGAACCATTACTTCCAACTAAAACACAAATTTTACCAGCGATAGTTCGAAATGACTAGTGAGCAATATATCATGAAAACTTCGAAGAATAAGCGATATCCGAATTCACGGAAAACCAAGCATGCAATAAGATATGTAGACGATATGTTTAATTTGGCAACTAATCTGGATGAAATTACAATGGAATTGAGTTTGAACAAAACTGCCATTCCTTGATGTACTTTACACTGAAATTACTACACTTTCAAAGTGCTACAAGAAACTGCCCAACTGCGGAGATACCTACACTATAACTACAATAACCACAAAAGCGTGAAGTTAGGCGTGGCAAGATGCTTGTACGATAGAACGGAAATAAAATGCTCCAAACAAGAGGACCTGAAAAAAGCAAAAGGAAATATGGCTACCCCGATGTTACACCTAACCTAAACAGGGAAATGGTAACCGAAAAAGAAGAACCTAAATACGCATTGCGAGGTACTTCGGAAGAAATACGAGGGATAGACAGCAAATACGAAATGCGCACTGCCTTTAAACAGACAAAAACGCTCAGAAGAGTACTAACCAAAAGCAAATCACAGAATGAAGACCAAAATTGCAAGAATTGTGTATACAACCTATCATGCGAATGCGGCAGATCATATATAAGAGAGAGCAGTAGATCACTCAAAATGAGAACTCCGAAACACAACAACAACATCCGCAAAGGAGAAACAGAAAGATTAAGAATCGCCAAACATGTCTGGAACGAAGATCATCGGTTTTTTCTTGATGTAAGTGGGTATGAATCTAAAAGGAAACTTCTGGAAACTGTTGGAAGGCGTTCCACTAAATATTAGGCAGAAGTTGCGAACACATTACAGTTAGAAATTATTTAAATAGATAGTATCCCAACAAACGAGAAAAGGACCTGATGGTTTTCCATCCCGATTCCATGGCTTGACTTCCATAGATTTCCTTTTATAGGGCCATGCAAAGAATATAGTTTATAGTACTTCTCTTACAACAGTAGAAAACTTGAAACAAAGATATAGGGACGCATTTCAGACAATATCTTCAAGAATGTGAGAGAGTTTCTTAAAAAAAGGTTAGACTATGTATTCAAGAAGATGGACATCATTTTGAACATTTGATAATGAAAGAATAAAATATGGGGTGCCCTTTTATTACTAATCTAGTATTTATAATTAAAATTGGATTTTGCTAAATTTATTGGTTTCACAGTTATTAATTTGTTTTAAGACCTTCCAATTTCTTGATTTCGGGAACCACGATGTTTAGGTATAGGAAATATAATCCAAAACTGTAATAAAATACAAGGCATTCTATAAGAAAAAATACAATTTTTATACGTCCAAGTTGTTTTTTGGGATACCCTGTATCTTTCAAAGTAATTTTAAAATATACTTTTTATTAAAGCATATATTAACGAATAGACAAACTTGTTAAAATTGATAGGTACCGTTCAGGCGCAATGGACCGTCGTATCATGGGTGACCCACCCTATATATTTAGTCTCGACAAATATCTACACTGAAAAAGTAAGTTAATTAATTGTCGGGTTCCTGATTTTTCTTATGGCGATACATTTTAACATTATAATAACCGTGTCTAAATGTTTAAATATTATAGTTTAATGTGTGTATTTTCGCAAAAATTTTAATACGGCAGCCACAGAATTTAATACTTGAACTATTCTTCTATTTATGCTAGGCACCTGCATAGTACAAGTTTGATTATTTTTTCAAAGTCAAGACAGTCGCTTCTTACAAACTTTCATCCATCGTAGGAATCATTATTTTTTATTCCTTTCAAAGTTCCATATTTAGCATCTGTATGGGCCCTTAATACTGATACTCAGTTTGGGTGGTATATATAAACCTTCCAATGCAGCGAAAGTATATTTGTCATTGGAACAAATCCTTCAGGTACTTTCCCTTGTGTTATAACAATAACAATGGTTTTTATAATTGCTACAACTTTTGGTTAATTTAGTTACAGCATGTGAATTCATTTTCCACTCGTAAAATGTAAATCGTACGATTGTGATGACATAATATCAGAGCCAATCAGATCAAACCACACAGGCACAATGTTCCTTGGTTAGCTTCTCTGTATACAGCGCCTCTTTAATCGTTTGAACCGATTAAAATAATGGGTTAGTACAGCAATAACGTCTGTGTCCAATATTTTCACCAACACGCTGCAATAACTTTTTTTGATGATGGAACGCATGAAGCATTATCTTTGTCGTCGTGGCTTATAGTCACACAGATCAGTCACTTCATCTTTTGCTCTTGAATACGAAGGTAGGCTGAAACTATTGCACACATGCTTTTAGAGCACAAACAAAAAAAAAAGTAAGGTCGCGTAAAAAGTGCACTGCAGTATAATTCTTAAGCTTCAAAATGATAGATTCATTTTTGATCATACTCACCATTAAGACTAACTTCTCCCAACGCGTAACAAGTTTTTTCATTCCGTCTCTGAAAAATGCTTCGGGCTTTTGTCGAATCCCGGACTTCACCTCATCGTCTGAGGTGTAATAATTACTCTAGATTAGAGGAAAAAAAAATAAAAATCGCAAGGCGCAAGATTGGGGGAATAAAGGCGCGAAATCGATTTAAAGTTCAGGATTCGCAGAGCCTTTCTAGTTACGCGCGAGTTGTGTGGACGAAGGTTGTCATGTTGCACGATTATTGGCGCCAAACTGCTTCTAACGTAATAATGGACAATATTCAAAAGAAAATCTTCCCCTGTGCTGCAAGCAAAAATTGCTCGCAGTGTTCCAAGAGACGCTGCTTGTACTCGTCTTTGAGACGGGTGGTTCCCACCGTGCACAGATTTTACAGAATCCCAAATGTTCAATGATGAAGTAAACACGTTCCTTGGATATTCCAATATGGTTTGCGAGAACGGTTTAAGTGATTCACCGATTCGTTTGAATCAAATCGTAGACGCGTTTGCGTCGGTAGCAGTGATCGGGTGTCCGTTGCGTGTTTCATCAACAATTATGACTTTCCAGGCTCGCAACCACGAATTATTAACGTCATCACAATAAACAGCTTTTAAATGACAATAAATGTCAATACGAGTCAGTATTTCAGGATTTAATCGATAGCAGCATGATGTTTAACCTGTATTGATACAACACTAGAACACGTCTCTACACCTCCGCTTCTCAAAATAAACTGGAAGAACGCAACGACCTTAAACAAGCGCATACGTTTTGAGGGGGAATGTAGCTTTCAAATACCACCTGGTGCGCTTCTGAAGGTCATTTCGTTTGCGGTGTACGAGAACGTATGCATTAGTTTTTAACCTACAGAGTATTTGATTAATTTCCGAACAATTGTGAATGGCAAAAACGCTAATTTGCCCCTTTCTTTTGACTTATACTGTTTTCTTGGTGATCTTTGGTTAGGTATGGATGGCTCATAATAAGAATCACTAACAACATGAAGTTGAGGTGTCGGTCTGGGCTTGAAATGATTGGTACACTCTACTTCTTACAGCACTATAATTAATGATTTCCAGTAATAATTGGTTTCACGGTAGATAGCAGTCGTTTTTCCGTGGGCAATACTGGTTTCATTAGCTTTTCATTCATGACATCTAGAGCACCTGCATACTAATTCAATAAGTATCATATTTTTCTATTCCATACAGGACAGTCGACATCACTCCTTATCGGAATCAGTCAACTGTGTAATGATACCTATCCGTAAGAAATGCACACCCTTACTCTTTTTGCTCTGCACCGAAAACAAATAACATTTTATTACCCTCAAAGAGAGGGAGCAGGCTGCATGCTCCTTTCAAAGTCCTGCTGCAATGATGATTTCTCAAGACACATCAGATGGGTGTATCTAAATGGAGTGATTGAGAATAGATGCGAACAGGATAGTACTGAAAGGAACGTTATTTACTTAAACATAAGCACATGTTGTCGCATACTTAATGATTATGAAATGTATGTGTATGAAGAAACCCCCCCGGAGAAAACGATACACAAAGCAAATTGTTATCGTCAGTCAAACTCAAGGCTTTTCAAGTATTACATAGGACGTATGCATAAGAAGGAATATTGCTACAAGTGCAATATCCGACTTGACGGATTTTGAATATAGGTAGCGAGTGATAGAAAATCCTGTATACTTAGTCTAGCTTCCTTCTCCTGGTTTAGAAATGCAGTTACAATAGAGCGTTGAATACCGTGAGTTTGTCGTCGAATAACGATTCAGTATGAGAAGATCGCATATAATCTGAAGGTGTGTAGTCGAAGGTAATCAATTAACGAACACACTCAGGTTCTAAGAACATCCGATAGGACTGTTCGGTGGATTCTTCATGAAGGTTTAAACCCTCATCCGAACAAACTTTTTGCAAGTAGAACATTAACCAGATCTTACAAAAAGGTTACGTGATGCAAAAACCATATTAGGCATAATCTGTAACGATTGTGTTGAAGTTTCTCTTATTGTGCCATACATAAGACACAATAGCTGCATTAAGGGCTTTTTATCGCCCAAAGTGTGCCGTGTGTAAGTCAGCTGTGGAAGGACTCTTTCTTTGAAGAGAACCGCCATACTCTGACAGATCCCGATCGCTACATAACACCCATCCGTGATACCGTATTCCTTTAGTTACATCTCCGCTCATCTCTTTTTAGGAGCGCTTGGTTTCAACAAGATGGGACAACTGCGTATACTTACCGTGCATCTGTAGCCCATCTAAGAGCATATTTACCTCTCCCTTTTTTTTAATAAGTTTAACTGTCGAATACTGCATTTTTTTGTTATTAAAGTAGTTTAACAATAGAAACAAACTAGCAATGACATCTAGTTGGTTTCTTACAAACACTTTAAAGGTTAGTCATACCGGTTCAACTTTATAATCTGGTCAACTTTATTTTAACTGTTGCTTACATTATCTGAAAACTTATCTCTTGATTGCTTAATTACAGAAAGAAGTTCCAAATGAAATCCGAAACCTTTTCGTTGATCGCCCAGAATATCAAGTAAGTAATCATACGTTCATACTCAAACATTTGAAACTTTCACATTTTACTTTTAACTTCACTAGAAACCAGTTGAAGATTTCTGGCTAAGATTAACACTTGAGGCACAAGTATGAAACTACGAATCTTTCATATAACTAACCTTTAGATTTAATCTCTTCGATTTCAGAATTTTCTCTTCTTAAAATTGATTGAACTTTCGCCAGATCAAAAAGTAAGTAACAAAACCTTAATCGGATCGTAGAGAATGTGAGACTACCTTCTGTTTACCGTTGGAATTTTCTTTTAGCGTGAAGTTATTCGAAAATTGATACAACTGGAAGAGCCCGTACTGGTAAGTATAAATGAATATGCATATTGGCTAACATTAAATTAAAGAAGTTTTTCAATTCAATTGAAACTACTAAGATTTCTTACAGAAACAACCAGATATTCAAATTGATTTAGACCGCGAGACAGTAGAAATGGTGAACAGTTCTCCTTAATTTGTTTTTTTTTAAGTAGCACTTTAACTATTTTTAGGCTATTAGCTTAGCGGAATCAACTATTCCTAATGTAAGTATTACTGAAATTATTTCTACCGAAGAAACAGTTGGTTATAACTTAATCTAGGATAAAGTTCTCGATAAGGTCAAACAACCTTTCGTCAATTATCCCCAAGAACAAGTAAGGAACATTTTCAAACTTTCACCTTATACTTCTTTTTGTATATTTTTGTATAGGAAATTCTTGGAGAATTTTGGAAAAGATTAACTCCTGAAGCAAAAGTAAGTACCATATTTTTTTTATTTTTATAATGTTTTTCCTTTAGTCCTCCTTTATTTCCACATTTTTTTGTTTAATTTATCGCTTAAAGGTCTTCGACGAAGTGCTAAAGATTCTGACTGATCGCAGAAAATAAAATAATTGTCCACTCGGTAAATTAATAACTAAACTTCGTGATATTCACTTTCAATTTAAACAAGTGTACAAAGACTTGTTTAAATAAATTCATTAAATTTACTTGAATCCTAAATAATGAACAACCAGTCGTAAAATAAATTTTGTAAACGTAAGTTTAAAAATATTGACAACGCTACCAAACGTTTCCACCAAAGGTCAACTTCATCAATAGAGTATACGAGCCCAGTCGTAGATGTATTGGATCACTTTAAATTTGTAACACTTTCATGGTGTTTTATCATTTAATGCTCCTTGTACACGAAAAATTCATAATACAGCCCTAATTAGAATAAAACATGAAGAATTAGTTGAAAAACTGTCGCATATAAAAGGGAACATTAAATATATCAATTTTTACGATTGAGTGCAATCGCCTTTTTGTTTTAGAACAGCTTGAATTCTACGGGGCATTGTAGAATTAAGATGTTTACAAAATTCTGGCGTAAAGTTTTCCCAAATATTTTGTAACTTTTCTTTTAATTAGCCCTTTTCTCATACATTGCCAAAGTGTCTCAATTGGAGAGAGATCTGGGCTGCTGAAGGCCACATCATTGTTGGAATATTATTAGTATTAAAGAATTCTTGCAGTATGGTATGTTGCAAAATGTGTTCTCCATTAGCAGCTTTCAATACTTATCCATGGCATAAGTTCGTTTTGCAATACGTGTATATACTTTTCTGCATTAACTGTGCCTTCAAAAAGCTTAAATTACCTACTCCTTTCCAGCACATACATCCCCAGACCATAACAGATGCAGGAAACTTGACTTTCCGTCATAGACAATCCCTTCTTTCGGAGAATTCGACTACGACTGTCGCCCACAAAAATTTCAAATTTGAATTCATCACTCCAGTTAACTTTATTCCCGCCTTACTGCGTCCAATTTAGACGATCTTTAGCCCATTGTAATTGCACCTTCTGTTTTGCGGAAAGAAGAGGTTTTTGTTTTACTTATGTTACAAAAATTTTAAATAAAACTAACCTTAGGATGCATAAACCAGGCTCCTCAAGCCCGGAGAGATTTCAGTTACTCATAATTTGCTAAAAATGATTTCAATCCGCTCAAGCATTCAAATATCCTCCAAAAACATTCAAGTGTATTTAGAAATCGGAAAACAAACATTTTCCATTAGTACCCCGTAGTTACATAAACCAGGCCCCCGAAGCCCGTGTACAAGTATTTTCCATAAAACTCAAGGTTGACAGCTGATATTATAATTTGTCAAGACTGCTGCTAATGAAATTGTCGTGTCTTGCAAGTTGAACTGAACCATAACATACGGTGTCAAAAAAGAATGAGAAAAGCGTGAGACTTGGTGGCCGTTAAATGAAGAAACAGTGTCGCAGTCGGCAGCTGAAAGTGCTGATGTGCCTTCCGAAGAAAGTGATGTGTCAGAAGCAGAAAATGATGACACAGAAGACACAAATTTCGAATTGGGTTTTGACGAGTATTCTGGATCCAATTCTGATAATGTTGGCGATAATGTAGAGGATGATGTTGACGGTATTAGTAATTCTTAAATGAATGGCTACACTGCTCCAAGTGATCTCTATTGGAGTTTGGAACCTTCAACTAAAAATAAAAGTCAACCACACAACATTATTCGGCGTGCGCCAGGGCTAGCAAGAAAACATATGGCTGCAACACCAAACGAAGCGTTTTAGTTATTTGTAAGTCCAGTTGTTGTACAAGAAATTGTGAGCTGTACTAATTTAGAGGGGATACGTGATTACGTGGAAGGATGTAACTGTTGATGAAATTCTTGCATTCCGTGGTTTACTTATTCATGGGGGAGTTGACAGAAGCTGGGATGTTCCTGCGAGAGAACTATTTTGTAGTGAATTCTATATATCGAACCACAATTTCCATATCGCTTTGAAGAAATACGAAGATTCGTCAGATTTGACGAAGAGAGAACACGGAATGCGCGTTTGGAAACCGATAAGTTTCGTTATACTCTGGATAGTTTATTTTAAGTTAGCCGCTAGCCGGAGAACCTCCACATAAAAAACTGGGGCGTGAAGTAGAGCAATCTCTTGTTTGTGGCGTTCATAATTCTGGTCTCAATCTCACTATAGACAACTTCTTCACTAGTGTTTAGCCAGAAATTTATCTGTTGAATAAAAATATTACTGTTGTGGGTACACAGAATAAGCGTGACATTCCGAAAGAAATTAAAGCCTCAAAAGATCGTGTAGTCTGCTCTTCATTGTATCCATGGTAAGTTACGCACGTAAAAAGAAGAAATGCGTAATTTTACTAAGCACCGCGCACCACGGCGCATCTATCAATGATACCGCTAATAGGAAGCCTGAAATCATCACTCATTATAATAAAGCAAAGGGTGGTGTTGACGTTATGGATCAAATGGTGTCGATATACACATGCGAGAGGCAAAGTAAGCCATGGCCCATTACATTTTTTTCTGCATCATTGATGTTGTATCACTCAACGCATATCTGGTCTTTACGAAGGAACATCCAAAGTACAACATAGGAGTGACTCACAAACGCAGATTGTTTTTGAAACATGTTGCGAACGGGCTAGTGATATCACATATGCAGAGAAGACCTACTAGCCCTAACCCACGGAGTAGTGCCCGAGAGTGTTTAAGTAGATTTGTTGATATCGCTGGTCCGCCCGCCGCCCAAAAAAGTGTTAAGAATTAAGAGAAAGAGATACCCAGCGCTCCTCGCAAATATTGACTATAAAAGTTCAATGATATGTATTGGTTGTATAAATAAGATCTGTAATGAGCGTAGTATCAGAATGTGCACTGAACGCTTCTTTAATCCCTAAAAAATTGTGAACATTAATGTTCACTTTCATATTTAATCTCACGTTCGTAATGTATAACAAATAAATTATAAGTTTTTTGTTATGAACGAATAAGTTCAAAGGTAAATATGTAATTAAAAAGTGTTATTAATTTTATTAAATACATAAAGACAAAATTTACATCGATTGGTGCTTGAATCTCGATGACGAAGTTGGTTAGCGCGGCACTCTAGCAAAGTACAGGTCGTAGGTTCAAATCCTACTCGAGGTAAACTTTTTATTTTTGTGCTTAATACAATTAATAATAATTTATAATAAATAAAGTTTTACTTCAATAACCTTGTTTCTATTCTGACTATGCGTGATTTTATATAACTGACCTCAGAAGCACGGGTTGTGTAAATGCCGATATTTTATTGGATAAGTATCCTAAGGTTAAGAAATGTTATACTCACATAGTCGAGCTTTTTGATGTTTCTTAGACAAGTATCTTTGGACACTGATTTTCCAATGGCATTGCCCCACTCTATTGGCAGTTCTCTTGATTTACGCCTGTCTTCTTTAATTAATGATTGTAAGGCTCGTTTATCTCGGTCAGTGATTTTAGATATTCGACCAGTTTTAAACTCTAATACTAATTTCACCAGTAGTTTTGCGCCTGAATCTGCCGACAAAGGCTTTACGCGAGTCATAATTGTAAACGAAGTGTATAAACATATGAATGCTTTCCATAGCAACTATGCAATTGCCTGTTTTACTAAGTAACTTTGATATAGACAATACCGGCGGTTGGAAATTCGTTATAGGAATCTCGGAAAAAAGAAAAACACTTCCTCATGGTAACTTTTTGCCCTCAAATAACATAATCAATTTTCGTATGTAATGTTTCGTCTTTCCAGGACCATCATCATCATTCCTTCAAATAAGGCCCTAAGAAATTTATTACGTTTTTTGTAAGCTTTCATAACCCCCAATACTGTACCATCTCAGCTCGAGACAGGTCCAGACGTTTTGTCCTGAAAAAATTATCTTCAGTGTATTCGTTCTAAATTTATCTACATTTTTAAATTAGATTTATATGTTTATTGAATTATCGTACACTTTAAGTGTCGTTAGGCCCTGTAAAATTCACCTAGTTGTTTAAGGTATTAGCATGTAACCATAAGTTGTTGCGTGAAAATTAAAACATGCCAATTTTAATTTTATTATGACAAATTAATTCCTAAAGATGCAAATGAACAACCAAAACAAAAATGAGTACTCCAATTTAAAAAAATTACAGTTAATGTCCAAAAACATTTCCGTTTTCTTGTACACAAAACTCTATCAGTCTCGCGAAATTTTGTACTGCCCTATGAATATCCCTTCTTCCGAAGTAGTTAAACCCATTAAATACACTTTCCCTCAATTGTTCTATGTTGCAGGGAACTTTATAAATTTTATTTTTTAACGATTCCCCATAAATAAATCAAGAGGGGATAAATCGGATGACCGTGGTAGCCACTGAAATACCCCATCGTTTCTTATCTATTGTCCGGGAAACTCTTGGTTTGGAAGAGCCCTGATATTTCTAGTGTTGTGTGGCGGTGCACCATATTGTTGGAACCCTATGTGTGGTAATACAGTTAACGGAATATCCAGCATGTATGCCCCAAACTCACGTGATCAAATATTTATGAGTCAAAAAAAATTGTATTTAAGTTTTTTATAATATGGTATAGACTTTATTATGTCTGCTACCAACAAAAATGCTATAGTTCCTACATAAGCATATATTTACAATAAAAAGTATTTATTATAAAATATTACACGTAAGAGATCCAATATTTCTGCGATCATATTTATAACACCGCGTTCTGAAACGTCGTTTGTGCATAAGCCCTTGTTCAATCTGTAAACAAAATTTAATTTACCGTAATTCCAAGCAAACGTGGGAATCTGAAGGTAGATTAAAAATGTCAACCAAAAATGTATTGAGCTTTAAACTTTCCGAAATTGAATTAATTATGAGCATAATTTATAATGATGCATCAGTTACGAGTGAACATCTACATTCACTATGAATGTAATTAAAAATATTTGAATAGAACGTAATAATTAAGCCAATAAATAAAAATAAAGTAATAAAAAAAAACTAATGTAACAGTTTGATAAAGGTATCTAAAAGTCAATTGTGGAATTTAACTTTATTTTAAAGCGGAATAGCTGGATCTTTAATAATTTAAATAATATTATGCTGCATTGAACATAACACATCAGAACACCTTGTAACGGAAGAAGGTAAACAATGAAAAGTGTCATAATAAAGGAACAAATTTAACAACATGTAATTAAGTTATAATGTAAATGTAAAGTTATGAAAATATGTTGTATTTACGATTAGTACTATTTTAATTTTAACTACATGTGTCAAATTATTTACTTTAGAGCTGTGGTAGCTTAATATCTTTAATTGGAAAAGCATTTATTTCAAGGTTCAGATGTAATCACAGTAAAAAATTTAGACACGCCGAAAGTTAAAATTAAGACGTACCATTTCGCCTTTGTTTAATTATACAGTGCCCAAACTAGTTTAATCGGAAAATTTCTTTTAGCCTGTTCATCCTGGTTCATCATATTATGTATTGATGAGATTCTTAAAAAAACCTTCTATTATGATTCGGCGATGTCACGGTAAACTCTCATTGGTGTAGAACCTTGTTATACTTTGCGTTATTCGAATTGAACTGATGTTGATGTCTGCTATGCGCTCTTTGTTGATTACCCCTACGCTGACTTTCACCTTCGTTATTGTCGCTGCCTTCATTTTTCCCGTTTTGCTGGTTTTTCTGTGGATTATACAAAAGGTCTATTGTGTGCTGTTGGTTCATGGTTTTGGTTTAATTTCAATTTCCATGTATTAGGCAGTCTCGGTTATTAATGCTGTTTGGGTATTTTTAAATTTCTACAACTTCTCTTATTATTCTATTGGTTAGATGTTCCACTGATGTTATCCTTCTGGTCTTATCGAAGTTAATATTTTGTGATATCGATTGAGCATGTATTAAAGATGAGATAGGCGTTCCTTGTGTCCTTGTTTTTTAGGATGATGTCAGGTCTATTATGCGGTGTACTTCTGTCAGTTATAGATCTATCATAGTAAAGGGCATGCTTTTATGTATACAGAAACGGTTTTAGATAGTATTTATAGTAGGTACCATTTAGCTGCAATGTTTTGGTGTATGATTGCCACCACCTGGTTATGTCTGTGTAGATAATCCGTCTGTGACAGAGCGCTGCATACTGCTACAATGTGCGTGATTGTCTCACGTTTGCTTCCTGGTGTTTATTACCTCATCCTGCACAGCTACCATGAATATTTCCGTTTCAGAGAATACTTTTCTACGCACCAGTCGACGCTGTCGACATTGATTTAATCTTCATGCTTTATAGTTTTGTATTGGATATTTCTTGTTCTGCTGTTCTTCCTCGTCTTGTAAGTTTAGTGGCGTGTATTTCAGGTGAACTCGGCATACTATGTGGTGTAGATGTGGTTGTCTGTTATATCGCTGTTTTATTTGTCCGTTGTGTAAATTTTCTATGCCTGTCAATCCTCTTTCTCCCTCTTTCCTTGGTATTGTGATCCAAAGTGATTTCGAGTGGTGGTTTCTGTATTTGTTTGTTCTGTTCTCGTTCTTTGCTGTGGGATACGAGTGTACTCTTTTTGCCTTGCCTTGCGTCCAATCCCAGATTTCGTCAGGTGTTTTGAGAGCGGATTAACTGTGCCTTGCGTCCTTTCGTACCCTTGCAACATCCTTTCTGATCTTCTGTTCTTTCCGTGTGTTATACAAGATATAGTGACCTTATAGCATATTTGAGGTCCATCTTTGACTGGGTTGTGAGACATGAAGCATGTTTTTTCTTTGTCATAAATTTTGAGACCGTACTAGGGTCTCGAATGAATTCATTCATGGAAATTTTCTGCGCGCCACAGTTAGATTTTGTACCAGAAGTTCTGTATGTTATCGCCTCCTTCGCCCTTACAGCTATACGTGTTGTTTAGCACTGCCTTTAGAATCCCTAGTGTTACTATCCATTCGTCCATTGGTGCTATAGCGTTGGTTGGTTTTCTACATCCTATTGTAGCCAGTTATTATGTGTGTTGAAGTTACATTCTCTTCCCATAGTTTCGACCAGTAGGGTGTTATGCGATTTTCGCTTGGTAGATTCACATTAGGTTCTTCGCTTTTCAGTTATCTGTAGAATTTCTTTTCATTGTTTACTAACTCATTATTCTATCGTTTTCTTCTGTCACACGTTTTGGATATTCTTAACCATGTACTGAAAGCTGCTAGCTTTTTGGTGTAATGTATCCAAAAACTGTGTGGGAACCTGACTTATTACGTATCTAAGTGTGCGAATTTTGTACTTTTGCATGATCTTAATTCTTTTCTTTAGTTTTTTGCTTGGATTTCCGTTTCTAAACTCATTGAGTTGTGCTCTTACAGTCTCTATTTTCCAAGGTGGTTCTTTTCCCTTTTTAGCTCTTTTTGAATTTTCAGTATCTCTTATCTTGGCTCCGTTGTATCCAGCAGTAGTGATTGGTGTACAATACATCGCCTCATTATGTTCTTATAACCTGTTGCAGTTGGCATTAGGTGGTAGAGTGTGATCATTTAATACCTCAATGATTTCAGAGATTTCTACAGGTGTTCTGTTTAGGTATTCTTGGTCTACTTGTGGAGTGTAGCCCTTTATATTTCTACAGAGTTTCCTTGAATATCTCGTTTGTTTAATACCATCATTACGTTCTTCTTCAATATTTTGTCGTGTTCCTATGGTACTCGTTTCCTGAATATTGTCTACAGTTACTATTTCCTGCCGCTGTTTGTTCTAATGGTCTTTGGGTGTTGCTCTTTATTTGTCTTTTTGTATCTGACAATGCGAGGGGTTTCCAAAGTCCGGTTAGTCTCTCCAGGTACATGTGCAATTCTCGCTCGGGCGTAATGTATGAGTATTATTATTCTTATCAAAACATGTACAGTGCGTCCCATTTTGGTTGAGACAGTCAGATATCTCGGTTGTTGTTGAAGATAGAACCTTGTGATTTTCGCGGGTCCTGTGCCACTTTTTTGTGAAACTCAAGATGGCCTGAACGGATTTTGCCTAACTTCTTTCGTTTGTAAATTACAGGGTGTTTTTGAAAATCCACACTTTTTGGAACCCCTCCATATCTAAGAAGTTTCTCAGCGATAATGTCAAATTGAAAACTTGTCCCATAGAGAATTTTACGTAGAATCCATGGGCTCACTCAATTTTTTTTCGGGGTATCGTTATGGAGATAAGACTCCAACTTATGATTTTTCCAATGCAACACCCTGTATTTTATTATCTCATTAAATTACTTATTTTTTTTCCTTCGAAATGATATATAATATATAAACATGAAGTTTTCAAAAATGTTCCAAAATTACTAAAACATTTTAATAGAGTGCCATAGATTTCAAAGTTTTACTACAGGGATTATTATTTGTGATTTTTTTTATAGTAGGTCATAGATGCTACAAACACTGTTGTTGACTTTTGGAGCATTGTTTTATCAAGTGACTGTGGAGAAATCAACACATGTCGTGATGATATGCGTTTTATTGTGTTTGTATTTGGAGATTTTGTTAATTTGTGAAATTCTATAATGGCTGAAAGATTTTTTCAGAACAACGAAAAGTATGATATCATACAATGTTTCAATCAATGCCATGAAGATGTTGACGAAGCATTAGAATTATATTTAAACAGGTAAACTAGTAATTCACAATATGACATTATATGACATATTGTTTTTAAAACGTTAGATATCCAGATAGGCGCCAACCTAGTCGAGCAACGATATTTTGACTAAAGAATAATCTACTAAATTATGGTGCGTATTCTAAACCCCGACCCAAGACGTATAACAAGGAAAATAATGAAGTGGATGAAATAAATGTCTTAGCCAGCGTCCGAATCTCTCCTCAGACTTCTTGTACGAAGTTAAAAAATGACACTGGCGTTCCCCGATCACGGGTACAAAGGATTAAAAAAAACACAAATTGAAACTCTACAAAGTGAATATTATCCAGCATTTATACCCTAGTGATGCAGCGAGGCGTGTGAATTTCTGTAATTGGTTTTTGAACCAAAGTGGAAGGGACAATAATTTTGCGAGTAAAGTCATATGGTCAGACGAAGCCCATATAAGCAGTGCCGGTTTAATTAACAGGCAAAATACAAGGCACTGGTATGATGAAAATCAACACCTAATTTTTGAGCAACAACAACAGGGTCGATTTGGTTTTAATGTAGCCCGTTTCTTATTGGGGACATCAATAAAATACCGCATTTTTAAAAGGGTTCTTGACGCGAATAGGTACTTGGCAATTTTAGAAGAAGTAATAGCAGAATTCCTGGAGAATGTTCCCCTCGTCTATCTTACTGCCATTTACTTCCAACAAGACGGTGCTCCTGCACACAATTCGAGGTTGATTGTGCCGTTTTCAGAAGAATCTTTCCAGGACTATCGGATTAGAACAAATGGACCCATTAGGTGGCCTGCAAGGTCACCTGATTTCTCTGTGTTGGACATTTTTTTGTGGGTTTTTTTGAAAAATAAAATATATGGTAAGAGGCACAATAATATTGAAGAACTTCGTGCAAAAACTGAGGCAGTTTTCCAGAATTTACAAAATCGGCCTTTCATAATTTCAAATGCATTAAGACGTATTAAGAGATTGTGTTAATTGTGTGTTAGGGAAAATGGACATCAATTTGAACAATTCAACGAAGAAGTTACCGAATAATTTCGAAATGAAACAGTATGAGTAAATATTTAATTAGTTGCTTATTCTACATTATGAACTTTTTATTACTATTTATTTGTTGCTATTAGTTACCTACGTTTTGTGTTTTGTTAGTGAATTAGTGTTAGTATTGTTCTTGTTCCCTTCATGGAAAAATCACAAGTAGTATTTCTTCAATTTGAACTTTTTTTGTATGAAAAATCCATAGCCTACTATTAAAAATCATTGTTTTAGTGATTTTGGAGCATTTTTGAAGAATTTATGTTTATATATTACATATCATTTTGAAGGACAAAAAATAAGGAATTTAATGAGGTGATAAAATACAGGGTGTTCCATTGAATAAATCAGAAGTTTGAGTCTCCATAACCATACCCCGAAAAAAAAATTGAGTGCGCCACTGAATTCTACATAAAATTCTCTATGGGATAAGTTTTAATTTTGACATTATCCCTGAGAAACTTCGTAGATATGGAGGGGGTCCGAAAAGTGTGAATTTTCAAAAACGCCCTGTAACTTATGAATGAAAGAAGTTAGGAAAAATCCGTTCAGGATATCTTGAGTTTCACAAAAAAGTGGCACAGGATCGCGAAAACCGCAAGGTTCTATCTTCAACAACAACCGAGATATTTGGCTGTCTCAACCAAAATGGGATGCACTGTACAGTGCATCCCATTTTGGTTGAGACAGCCAAGTATATAGAAAGTATATAGAATATAAAAAGGAAATTTAAAGTCAAATTTTAGCATGATGAAACAAAATGATCATCGGCTGCTCTGCCACTTAACCTAGTTTACGTGACAAACATATAAATAAAAGGAAATTTTTTTGAATCCTGTTGCAATACTGCAAACTATCAGATTGTGTTTCGAAATGATATACTGACGAATTTTATACACATCTTGACTTTACATCTTGAAAGAAGAAATATTAAATAAAACACAAAGAAAAATAGTAAAAAGATTATTGGCGCACCTTAATGCGTTGGTAATTTAAGAAGTATAGTTTTAATTTGCTTTTAAATATTTTGAAAGAATATATATATATATATATATATATATATATATATATATATATATATATATATATATATATATATATATATATATATATATATTAATGTTCAATTGAACGTCATGACTTAAGTTATCTAAAGTGTGTTTATCAACCGCAGCCCTCTGTAGTTAACTCATTCTATAAAACTGCAAACTATTATGGAATTGCTTAAATTTGTATAGAAAATAAATAACAAAACATGATTAAAAATAAGTAGCTTAATTATGTGCATCAATATAATACAGTATAGTACACAGTTTTATGAAAACTTGCCTAAAAAATAATTAAGTTACGTTATTCAAAATTTACATTGCAATCCCCGGCACAAACTTACTTTTAAAAATCTTCTAAAGAAAACTTATGGCGGTTTTAAAGCTAGAGAAGTTGATTGGAAAGACAGACGGTTTATTAACAACTTGTACATGTGTGGATGATAAAAATCTTATTTGCCCAAACTATTGAGGAATTGAGCATGAAATCTCAAGAGAATGGAATAATTGTATGGATCAGGGATAAATAGTAAGAACCGTAAAGTAACGAAGATCGGAGATGATGAAGAAATGACAATGTACGTAAGAGGAGAAAAGTTAGAGCAGGTGACGCGATACAAATATCTTGGAACACGGGGAAATTAAAATGAGATCACGGATGGCCAAGCAAGCGTATAGGAAGATTGAAAAGATTCTAAGTAGTGTGCTAGATATACAACTTAGAAAGTGATTGGCAAAGTGTTTTGTATGGCGTGTAATGTTGTATAGGTGTGAAACGTGGACAATAATGTAGAATGACAGAAAAAGGATAGAGGCGTTAGAAATGTGGGTTTGATGAAAATAAATTGAATTGATAGAGTAAGAAATGAGGAAGTATTGAGAATTGTTAGAGAAGATGGGGGAATGCTGGAAACGATAAGTAAAAGAAAGAGGAACTATGCTGGGGCATGGATTGAGGAGGAACCGTTTGTTGGTTGATGTATTGGAAGAAATGGTGGAAGAAAAACCGATAGAAGGGAAGAAGTGTAAAAATGGTAGATAATGTCATGGATGGGTTGGGATATGTTGGTACACGGAACCTTCGGAGGCAGAATACCTCATGATGATGAAATTAAGTTTTGAATACTGCTTGAACAAAGGCTTATCTTATAGACAAGCGGCATTCTAAAATTTGGTGTGCTCTATCCATGAGATTATTCGTCACTTGATGCAAACGTTTAGTAGCGTTAATATTTTTAAACCTTTATGTTTACAAAATTTATATTATCGTCGGTTGCTCATTATTTGGGATTCAAATAAATTTAATGAACTTATTTGATCAAATTAAAACAGGATTAAATAATTAAAAACTCATTAAACGTTCAAGATAGCACCGAAACAATAATATTTAAAAGAACTGAAATCAAAGTTAATTTGTTAGTTTGTCAGAACTTCAAGCCATAATTTCGAATTTTAGGCTACACTTTCCGAATTCATGCTGGGATTTCCCAGTTAAAGTCGGAATTTCCGAATGTAAATCAGAATTTCCTGGTTTAAACCAAAATCGCTGTGTTTATATTGGAATTTCCGATTTTGTCGAAACTTGTTGGTTTAACTAAGAATTTCCCATTTTCTGTCGAAATTTAAGTCATAATTCCTGGGTTTATGTCAGAACATTCGAGTTTATACTGGAAACAATTTTCGAGTTTGTCGAAATTTTGAGGGTTTAACAATTTATCGTAGAGACCTTTCAACAATTTCTGTTTAATTTAGACAGAATTTTGAACAAAACATTTTTTATTTTATTGGGGGTTTTAGGTAATAGTACTCATAAACAATCCCCAAAATATAAAATCATGTACTATAAGCTATTGGTTAAAAACGTATAGTATATTTTTATTGCAGAAAACACTTTGGTCGCGTTTAGAGAAGCTACCACTAGACCAACAGGTAGACACCTACTTACTAGTTTTCAAATCAACTTATGAAGTTATACTAGTAACCGTAACGAAGCCAAGGTTTAAGTTACAAATTTTTTGTTTCAGCGTGGAGTTATTCTTAAATTAATTGAAAAATCGAAGCCAATTTTGGTAACTATAACAATAAAAAACAAAGGAGAGACTAAAAATTTATTTTTTGTAGAAGTTGCCAGATGCGAAAATTAATTTAAATCCTTCAACAATTGACGAAGTAAGTTGATATCACAAACGTCTATGGTTTTGACTTTACTTCAAGTTAATTACGTTTTAGAGCATCACTTTGGAAGTAAGTAGTAGAAATAAAGTTTGTTGAATTATTACGAAACAACGGGGTTTAAAGTGCGGATTCAATAAATTAGTGTTACGTTTTAGGAGGTTATAATTGAAATTAAGAATCTCTTGGTTTTGTATCCCGCAAATCGAGTAAGTAAAAAATGGTTTAATTAATTTAATTTTTTTTTAATTAACAAATTGATTAGAAATCAGTCGAGGAGTTCTGGTTACAACTGACTACTGAAGGACAAGTAAGTACTGAAAAATAATATGTAACAATCATACAGATAATTCCTTCTAATGTTTTAGAGAACTCTCCAACTTTATTTAAAGAGCTTAAAACCAGAACAGCAAGTAAGTAACAGTTCGTCACGAAATAATTGTATGAAAGTGTAATTTGATTTGAAAATCAAGGGAATGAAAAAATCGCAAGAGCTTGTTTCAGCGATTTTTCCAATTCCCCTTGATTCGAGTGTAATTTGCCTAAATCACAAATAATATTTAGTGGTACGGAACCCACCTATTTTTGACGTTATAATAAATTTAACTAAACAAACGGAATAACAATTGTCAAATTTACATGGCGGTTATCTAACAATTAGTATCTTTGGTAATTGATAAAAGGGCTACTGTATAAAAGAAATATACAACGTGTATTAATCAGTAATAAAAGGCAACTATTACTCCTTACTAATTAAACATTTTTATTTCAGATCCAATTAATCCTGAAATTAATTAACCATTACGAGCCAATGATGGTAAGTAAATTTCAAAAAATTCTGTAAGACCGCAGGAAATGTAATCATGTTATTTTTTTTTGTAGAAGCAACAAACGAAGCCGATTAATTTAAATGGTGAAACAATTGAAATGGTAATGAATCTAGAAAAAAGAAATGTAAGTATTAGACAAGTAGAATGTAACTTGCATAAATCCAAATTTAAATCAAAATGTAGAGAAAAACAACAGGTTGGTTGACTTACAGTCTTCCCAACTGTCGACATTCGACTCTTTGATATGTAACCTCCTCCCCCATCTTTCGATTTGTTAAAATCAAGTAGGCCTTTGCAGTTGAGGGAGGGTGGGGGAGGGAGCGAGGGAGGTTGGGGGAGAGAGAGAGAGAGAGAGAGAGAGAGAGAGAGAGAGAGAGAGAGAGAGAGAGAGAGAGAGATTGATTGATTGATTGATTGATTGATTGATTATTTAGTTATAACCTCGTTTAGATTAGGTCTCAATGAATCCTCTCTTACATCTTCACGAGATACTCTTACAAAGTATAACTTCTATAAAAAACAGTTCCTTAAAAACTACTGTATACAGTGCGTTCATTATAATCGGACGCACTCAATAACTCTTTTGTATTGCGTTTCACAAGAAAGTGTTTAAATAGTTTTTTATTCATTTACAAATACTCCATTAAGTGCTTGGTTTAGATAATTTTTTAAGCTTCCGGTTTGACCGGAAGCGCACATCATTTTATTTTTTTAAATCACACTGTATATATATTTTTGCATTTTTGCATTGCTTATTTTTTTCTCAATACATACGTATAAAATTCTTATAGGGGTTTAAAAAAAAATTAGAGAAAAATGCCATCGAAAGTTTTTCAATTTTATTACGCGATTAGAAGAATCAAACAAAACCGTAGTAGGCAGCGTACGTCAACAAAATCGCATCGCAATTGTTTTTTCGTTTATTGCAATCGACAATCAGATAAAAGTTTAATTTGATTTCAATCGAAATAATTTTTTAAAATGAATAACAGTGAAAAAGTTGAACTGTTGTTAATTTTCGGTGAATGTAAACGTAATTCTCGACGAGCGGTAGAATTATACGCACAAAGATATCCCAATAGATACCATCCTTCCGAAAGTTACATACGAAAAATTGAACAATCGCTTAGAATGCGTGGAACATTACCAGGAGTAAATTATCAGAATTTAGAACAACAAAGAAATGTTTTGACCGAAGATATTGAAGTACAAATACTGGGTTATTTTAGAGTAAATCCACGGTCATCTATTAGACATGTAGCGCAAGAAGTAGGTGTGTCAGTTGGCTCAATTCACAGCACATTAAAAAAATTCAAAATGCTGCCGTATAAAGTCGATTTGGTTCAACACTTGCGGCCTCAAGACTGTGATCGGAGATTAACTTTGATTGCATGGATAGTTGAACAATGTGATCACAATCCATTATTTTTAGATCATATTTTATGGACAGATGAATCCAAGTTTACAAATAATGGAGTTATTAATAAACAAAACAATCGTTATTGGTCTGACGAAAATCCTCATTGGTCAATGGAAACTAACCATCAAACCGTATGGGGTACTAATGTTTGGTGCGGTTTAATTGGAAACCAATTACTAGGGCCTTATTTCTATGATGGTAATCTAAACGCCAATAGGTATCTTGAATTTTTAGATAACGTGCTACCAACAATGTTCGATGAGTTTCCTCTGCTTCTGCGACAACAATTGTATTTCCAGCAAGATAGAGCTCCAGCTCACAACGCATTGATAGTAAAAGAATATCTTAAACAAACGTTCATGAACGATGGATAAGAACTAACGGCCCGGTGGAATGGCCTGTGAGATCACCGGATCTTACACCGTTAGACTTTTTCTTGTGGGGTCATTTAAAACAGTGGTGTAAGCCGATCCACCTTTAAATGTTATAGACTTAAAGAATAAAATTACAGCTGCATGTCTTATTTTAACTACGCAGCAAATCAAAAAAGCAATTAACCATGAACTCAGGCGACGATTAGAAGCATGTCTAGAACAGAATGGTGGCAACTTTGAACAATTTATTCGCTAATTATAACTGATTTTGTTTAATTTTTCTAATCATATAATAAAATTGAAAAACTTTCGATGGCATTTTTCTCTAATTTTTTTTTATAAAACCCTATAAGAATTTTATACATATGTATTGAGAAAAAAATAGGAAATGCAAAAATGCAAATATATATATATATATATATATATATATATATATATATATATATATATATATATATACAGTGTGATTTAAAAAAATAAAATTATGTGCGCTTCCGATCAAATCGGAAGCTTCAAAAGTTATCTAAACCAAGTACTTAATAGAGTATTTGTAAATGAATAAAAAACTATTTAAACACTTTCTTGTGAAACGCAATACAAAGGAGTTGTTGAGTTCGTCCGATTATATTGAACGCACTGTATACTAATTGCTTAAGTAAGTCTAACATAATTATTTGAAACTAGAATAAATTAATTGGTTATTCTTAAAAATGAACTTAATACTTAAAGATCTGAACTTAACATTATCTAAGAGTTATAAATATTTATCAAAAATTAATTAAATAAGGCTATAATACCGCAATCCAGTTTAATCATCTTCTTAAAAAAACCTAATGTCTGTATCTTGAAAGGAATAAGTCTTTAATTTTTTTCTTAAAACTAACTACTAGGTGATATTTTTGATTTCATCATCTAAATCATTATACAACTTAATGGCTTTTATAATAAAAGATTTTTCATAAACTGCTGTATGATATTTCGGTATAATAAGCTTGTTGTTAGTTTGACGTGTATTGCCACTAAAAAAATTGATTGTATCACTTATGTAGGCAGGTATATTAGTTTTTATTGCGATTTGAAGAATGCATAATATTCTAAGATGTTGTAGTTCCTTAATTTTTAACATGGAAGGTACTTATATACTCTATCATCAATTTTCGAATTCAATGTGTACACAAGTTTTGTGATCATTGCAGTTTCTGAAGTGGGGTGTAGTTTATATCGGTCATCACTGAAATGCAATATATAAAACTTGTAAAAAGAAATGCGTTAATTATAGTAGTTTTAACTGCTGAAGGTAAGTAAGAAAAACAGTTTTTTAGTTTGTAAACTTTCGCACTCACTCTATTACAAATTATATTCGTTTGGTGGGCCCACGACAAATTGTTATCGATCGTTATTACTAACAACTTTAATCTATCCACTCTATTTAACACTATTGCGTTTAATTTTAGATATGAAATTTCGCTATAATTCAAGTTACAAAGTTGCTTGTTGTGTCCAAAGATGATATATTTGCATTTAACCGGATTTTGAGCAAGTTCATGATTTTTGCTCCACGCGTTTATGTTATTTAGATCTTCGTGAATCGGATGGATAGCATCATCAATGGTTTTAACTTGCGCACTTTTATGTATGCTAAGGTCATCCGCGAACATAACATGTTTACACTTTTTTATACATCTTTTATCTCTCCCCAGACACGACCATTTCAAATAAAGGAATAGGTGCTACTTCTGGGGAAAACATTTCTTTAAAACCGTAGCTTAGATACCGCCTGGGCTAGTAACTTTAAAAAAATTAAACCTGCCGATGGTAGACTGTAGAAGTTTGCATCGAAAATGAATTGATTTCATGGTGTATAGAGAAGACTTAAGTAGTGGCAAGTAAATTCACATAACAATTAGCTTTATTTACGGAGTCAGTTACACAATTAAAGAACAAGCAACATTATACAGTTCAAATCAAAAAATTTTGAAACACATCCATCACGGCTTCCGTTTAATATTGAAGGTCGTGACAGTGAAACTCTTAATTTTTACTTTAATGAGAAGCCATAAATGTTATGTTTACTATATTTCTATTTGTTTTGTCTTTACTTGTTATCAATAATTCACTTATTAAATATGCTTATTAAAGAAAACGTGTTGTGTGTTTCCACCTATTGCTTGCGTTGACTCACCATCTACGCACGTGAGGAAAAATGGTTGCATACCCATTACCTATTATTAAAATTGGCAAGTTGTCAATTTGACAGTGATAGTTTAAATCGATAGTAGCTCCCCCACAGGTTTGAAAGTGGTCCATTACTGGCCGCTTCATCTCACTACTCCCTCCTTTTTTTATTACTGACCACTTAAAGTAAACCCGTAGAATCATTCACTTTTCAACCTTTAAAGGTTTAGAAAAGCGGTTTTCTCTTTATAATGAACATCGAAGTATTTGTTAAACATTTTTAATGTAGAAGTAGGTGAACTAGGGCTTATTTTGTCCATACCGAAACATAAATTGTAGTGAGATTTGCGTTATGTAAACCTGTGAGGATTTATGTTATAAACAGCTTAATTATTTAATTGAGGACGAAATGGTTTTAACAGTTTGGTTAAGACGTTTTAACTTTTAGTAGTATCTTGTTATAGTTAAGTTTTAAATAAAAAATAAATATATAATCAATTTAAATGATAGTTGAAGTATTTGCATTTACACTTTTAGACTAAATTAAAGTAATAGTAAAAATGGTTATTTTTGCTATGGAGTTAATTTTTAATTCTTTCTCTTTAATATTTAATAACTCGAATTATAATAAATATCTTGTCTTACTAATTTGCATTGAAAGGACTTTACAGTTTATTAACTTTTTAGATAGGAGATAAACACAATTCAATCATTTGTTGAATTACTTTCGAAATTTGAAAATATTATAATTTATGTGTTTAGCAGATATACCTTCAGTTAATTCAAAATTGATGCACGTACTAAAATTTATCATGATATAAGGAATACGCAAAACGAAATTACTAAATGATTTAATACTTTGAAACTACCTATGGATATTACGTATTACTTGTATTTTCTGCAAACGAAGCATAACGAATTTTGCATTTAAGGTCTATTAATTTACATGCCTAGGGTTACTGAATTAGAAATCAGTTTAAATATTTTTGGTACAGATTTAAAAATTATATCCCACAACAAAGTTTAATGATAAAGGTATTAAGCAACGTTCATGTTTACTTTGACGAATTTTTACGCTTTTCCAAATTCAATTAACGATTATTTTTTGAAGTTCGTTAGATTGATTGGACACGTATACAGGGTGGATACTCTAAGTGGACTGGGAGTTATAGTTTCTCCATATATCTACCCCCAGGGGTGAAGCCACCCCTAACTTTTTTTTTTCAAATGTAAGGGTAGGTCAAGTGATACACCGTGTGAAAGCTTGTATCAAGAGGAATACACGTTTTGAAACACGTCTTGTGGAATATTTCTGCAATAATTCTGTTCCTGAGATCCTGAAGGTCGATCGGTAATGTAGCATAAACCTTACTCTTCAAATATCCCCATACAAAAAAGTCAAGGGGATTAAGATCCGGGGATCGTAGTAGCCATTCAAGTGTACCTCTTCGACCAATCCATCTGTTTGGAAAAATTAGATTTATATAGTTCCGTACTGACAATGCATAGTGCGGTGGAGCACTATCTTGCGGAAACCAAATCCTCTCATCCATGTCATTTGGATTGTTATTTGGAAATATACCCCTTAAATTTGAGAGCAGGTTATCCGTGAGCGTAGAAAGATATAACTGCTCATCAAGATTACCATTCAGAAAAAATGGCCCTACCACTCGATCTCCAATAACCCCAGCCCATACGTTTAATTTTTGTGGATCTTGCGTGTGAGTTTCCCGCATCCAATGGGGGTTGCGGTCAGACCCATAACAATATTTGTGATGATTCACTTCACCATGTAAAGAGAAAGTTCATTCATCCGAAAAGAGAATCCATTCCAACTGTATGTGACCATGGTCAATAAAGTCCATTATTCACTCACAAAACTCAATTCGTCGGTCTGGATCTTCATCAGTCAATTTTTGTAGCATTTGTATCTTGTAAGAGTGCATCTTTGCAGTTTTTAAAACCCTTAAAACAGTTCTATGACTGACCTCATTATCGCGCGCTAATTGCCGTGCCGATGGGGTTGTCTTGAATAGCCAATAAAACATTCAGTTTTGTATTTTGGTCAACTGCCTCTCTTGTTTGTCTTGGCAGATTCCTGACATGATCCAACTCTCTATAGCGTCTTTCTATTTTGCTAATTATGTCTTGAGAAAGCCGCGGTAAATCGGGATGATTTGCTTGAAATAATTCGGCTGTCTCAGCTTGAGTACGACTTCGGTCACCATATCCGATCATCATTAATATATGGATACAAACAGGTTCCGTTAAATAAGTCATGCTGAATAATTTACTACGATGTGAAGATGTAAAAACTACACTAGAGCAATTATTTACTTAAATAAACGAGCAAATAAAAATACAAGGAACAAGCAATATTGTAATTTACTAATGTGGACACTAACAAATCAAACAGGTAATTAAAATCGAGACTAAAACACACAAGATTAAGAGCGTTTTTCATCAACGATAAGACCTGGCTTGTTGAGATAATAAATGCACGTTATCAATACGGCACATTTAAAAAGAATTAAAAAGCATTTAGTGAGTGTAATAAACACAGAAGATAAATTTTTTTTCCTTCAACGATAAGATCAGGCTTGTTGCCATAATAAATGCATGTTATCACTAGGGTACATTTTTACCTACCGACATTTCAATCATTTTCGAAATCAAATACCATTGAGCCAGAGAAAGTTGTTCATTTAGGTTTTTTCACTTTATTTTTCAAATTTGAAAAATAAAAAACAAACACTGTGTTGTATTTCTCTGAATCCAAGCTTTCACACGGTGTACCACTTGACCTACCATTACATTTGAAAAGAAAAGTTAGGGGTGGCTTCACCCTCGGGGGTGGATATATGGAGAAACTGTAACCCCCAGATTGAGGGATGGAAACAAATTTAAAGAATGCCTATTATGATTTTTCTTCAGGACTTCACCCCTTTGAGTTACATAATTTATTCCACTTACAGTATACACCCTGTATGTAAATTTAAAGATGCTGTTAATATTTAGTTGCCATATTTTGTGTATTCTACATTTATTGCTTCAGAAATGAAATTATCATCTTAACCAGTCGGACTACTATGTTCCATAGCTACATGGAAAACTCCTTGACTCTATATTTCATTCTGAAAATATGTATTGATCAGGGAGTCGCCTTGAAAATGTTTTATTACCAATTTTGAGAATTAGTTTTGGTAAATGTAAATGTTTGAAGTCATTTTTCAGTTAATTTAAACTGAGGACTATGGCTCTCACCATTGAGCTTAACAGTCCGCTTATTTGAATAAATATGCTTGGTGCGGTTTGATCATGTAACACTTCTTTCTAACAATGTTATAAGCGATTCTAGATATGTTTCATCTTATTTGGCTTCTCTGTAGTAAAAGCACTGAGTTAGAAATGTCGCTGAATGTCTGCCATATTGTTAGTGTAAATTACATACACCAGTACCTTCACGCATAGCCCGAAGAAATAACATGAAATTTACACTTGGAAGCTGATATAGTTAATTGTCTAGCCCGCTACGCGTAATCAGTCGTCCATTAAAACTCTAAATTAAAAGGTTCTAGTAAAACAAGATCAAATGTATTGGTCTTATGAAACCTACTGCAAAGGGACAATAGCGGAAGGGTTCTTTTTTCGGGCTATATACCATGTAATTCTGCTTAGCTTAAGAACAGCATGTACGACAATTAGTATTATTGTGTACGACAATGTAAACATTCATCGTTGTTACACATATTTAAAATAGTATTTTTGTATTGTTATACAGATCCAAATGTTTGAATAACACTTACAGTGAAGATAACAGTAAGTATTATCTAAACGTTTAGATTTGTATAACATAATACAACAAACACCATAAAATGATAAAAAAGGTATGATTAGTGCTTTATGTATTTGTTGTAGTTTAACTATACAAATTAACTGTTCTGTGGATGTTAACGAATGTCTATTGAATATTGAGGTATTAATTGGACATCTTGAACACACACACACACACACACGCACGCACGCACGCACGCACGCACGCACGCACGCACGCACGAACGCACGCACGCACGCACTCACGCACGCACTCACGCACGCACTCACGCACGCACTCACGCACACGCACACGCACACGCATACGCACACGCACACGCACACGCACACGCACACGCACACGCACACGCCCACGCACACGCACACGCGCACACACACAGACTTTGCGCTTAGGCAAGAAGTCCTTGTCCTGAGGAGCGAAGCTTTCATCTTTATGATGGTCTTAGGAGTTCAGTCACAACATACGTATTCGTCGAGTCTTTAAATCAAACCTACGAGGTGTGTTAAAACAATCATATGGTGGGTTTTGTCTTTAACGTAGTTTGTATTTTTCAAACAATACCATTTATTCCCTTTAAAGTAGTTTCCATCGGCAGCTATACGTCGGAAAAGTTGTTTATATTGTTGGTATTAGTGATGGAAGCTTTTAACCGGTATGGTCTTAAGTTTGTCTGTCACATTACTTTTGATGTTCTCTATAGTATCAAAGGAACGCTTTTTCAAGACATTTTTTAGTTTCGGGAAGGGAAAACAGTCAACAGGACTAAGATTAGGAGAATGGGGGCTCGGAAACCACATTGATACCTTTTGAGGTCAAAATTCCGTAATGGAAATGACCGTGAGACATGGCGCGTAACCGCGTGACCATGGTAGAGTATCGACGTCTCTGCAAAGTTTGATCTCAGACGGATCATCCCTTTTTGAGCCTTCAAGGACATCTTTAAAAAACTTTTTGCGCTGGAGGAATAAATTCTTTGTAAACGATATCTCTACCGCAAAAAAGCATATCAACATTGATTCGCTCATTTCAATTTTCTTCGATCGAGTTTGATTTTCGAAGCGTAAAGACGTGTGTCCTACAATACGGAAAATAGGTGTAGCGCGGTGACCTCTCGCCCCGCATGGGCAGTGATAAACTTAATCTACTAACAATTTCAATAAAATTAAAATAAAATAAAATAAAATCGTAAATAAATCGTCAATCAATAATAGTGTTGATAAATGTGAACCCGGTTATCTAACCGGTAGTAACAGCTTAAGTAAAATAAATAAAATGTTGTCATCAGGAAATGGACCACGTATGGGATCTTTCAGTAAAAATTTAATGTCACAAAATAATATACAGGGTCCACCCTATGTTCCACAACCATTTATTCATGGTCAAACAGTATTTAACCCAACTATGCCACCACAAATTTACCCTTCTCAAACATTTAGTCAACAAATGTATCCCCCACAATCTACGAGTCAGTACAGTCTCCCTACCAATTAAGAGTAATTTTTGGCAAGACAGAATTTATCGTTTCACACAAATAATCAAAGAAATACACTAGAATACACACGCATGACTTCAACTAGCGAGCAAGAAGACAACACTCATACTACCCAAGATAATCCTTGGCAAGTAGTAAAAGGAACTAAAAGAAAGAATAGAATTAGCAAAAATGATGATTACAAACAGTTACCACTAAATAACGCATTCGAAGTACTTCGTAGCCATACAGATAACACTAACAAAAATGTTACAAATAAAAACATACCTAAACCCCCTCCCATATACGTGTATGGTGTAAGTCTACCACAAATGATCTTGAAATTAAATGACGTAGTTGAAACAGAACAATATTTTACCTTTAGTATGGCCAATAATACAGTAAAATTAACCTGTCAAAGTTCAGATACATTTAGAAAAATAGCTAAATAAATGAAGGAGAACAATATAATCCACCACACATACCAGCCTAAGGAGGAAAGACCATACAGAGTTGTAGTTAAATATTTACATCATTCAATTGACGTAGAAGACATAAAACACGAAATTTCACAACATGGTCATAAAGTGAGAAACGTAATAAACATTAAACACCGAATCACTAAAGAACCTCTCAATATGTTTTTTGTTGACCTGGAACCTTCTGAGAACAACATGGATATATATATAAAATAAAGACAATGTCAAACAGTGTTATTCAAATTGAACCACCAAGAAAAGTCAATGATTTAGTGCAGTGTACTAGATGCCAGCTACACGGGCATACAAAAACCCATTGTAATCGACCCTACCTATATGTTAAGTGTGGTGGCCAACACACCACAGCAAGTTATACAAAAAGTAAAAGCACGCCAGCAACATGTGCTTTGTGTGGAGGGGGGCAACCCGCCAACTACAGGGGATGCGAGTTCTATCAGAAAAACTACAAATCCAAAACTAATAATTATCAATCTAATCAACAAACCAACACAACACAACAAAACCATCCAATGCCAGTAATTGCAAGAAACCAAAATAGAAGCTACGCGCAGGTAACTAAACCGCGAGACTCAACACAAGAAAACAATTCGACCATGACACTAAACAAATTCCTAGAAGAATTCAAGATAATGTTCAACCAGTTAATTCAACAGAATAGTATGGTTCTCAATATGTTAACAATGTTAATCGGTAAACAAACTAATGGCTCTTAGAATAGCACAATGGAATGCCAATGGCATTGCTCAACATAAAGACGAAATCCAGTTATTTTTAAAGCAAAGCTTAATCGCCATCCTATTAATCAGTGAAACCCATTTTACCGAGAAGACTTACTTCAAAATACCTCAATATTCTGTATATAGCACCAATCACCCTGATGGTTCTGCACATGCAGGTACAGCAGTAATAATCAAACAAGCAATAAGACACTATGAACTGCCGAAGTATTCGGAAGACTATATCCAAGCCACTTCTATTTGTGTATACATACAATCACGTGAAATAACTATCAGCGCAGTCTATTGTCCTCCAAAACATAATATAAAAAACATTAATTCGAACCATATTTTAACACTCTAGGGACCAGATTTTTGGCAGGTGGAGACTACAATAGCAAAAACACTGTTTGGGGATGTCGAACAACTACCACAAAAGGCAGGGAATTATACTGTCTTATTCAAGATAAAAGTTATTCTTATTTATCTACTGGTCAACAGATATAAATAAATTGCCAGACTTACCAGACTTCTTTGTCGCCAATGGTGTTTCTTCAACCTACATGGACATCACACCCAGTTATGATTTATCATCGGACCATTCACCGATAGTAGTTACCTATAGCACATATCCAATATACACACAACCTGCACCCAGGCTATATAATTCAAAAACAGACTGGGAAAAAATACAGACACAAGCTGACAAATACAATAAATCTCAATTTAAAACTTGCAAACCCCAACGATATTGAGGAAGCCACAACTAACCTAATCACTACCATTCAGGAAGCAGCCCACCAAGCTACTCCTAACATAACACATAAAAAAGACACTTTAAATATTCCCCTTGAAATTAAAATGTTAGTGCGCGAAAAACGTAAAGCAAGAGCCAAATGGCAGAGAACACATGCTCCAGCTGATAAAACTGTCCTAAACAGACTTAGCCACAAGCTTAAATCCAAATTTAAAAGTCAAAGAGAAGAGTCGTTAAAAAATTACATATCAAACTTAAATCGATATGATAAGTCTATATGGAAACCCATTAAAGCAAGAAACAAACCTATATTAAGTATTCCTCCTCTGAAACCATTACAAGACCAGTGGGCGAAAAGTGATAAGGAGAAAGCAGAACTATTTGCAACGTATCTTGCTGATATATTTTAGCCTCATAAAAATGATGCGGATGAAGAAATGAACGCATTTACAGAGTCACCAATACCAGTAACTCAGCCTTCTGTTACACCAAAAGAGGTAAACGATGAAATAAAGTTACTGAATGCAAACAAAGCACCAGGCATATATCTCTTAACACCAAAGATGCTGAAAGAACTACCAAAAAAAGGTGTAGTATTCCTAACTTATATCTTTAACGCAATTCTCCGTATCGAGTACTGGCCCGAAACACTAAAGACTGCAGAGATAATCCTAATCCTCAAGCCCGGTAAAGACCCTAATAGTGTAAAATCTTATCGACCAATAAGTCTCTTATTAGAATTATTAGAAAAAATTATTAGAAAAATTGGTTCATAAAAGAATCGATACTAAATGGATTCCCAACTACCTGTTTGGTTTTAGGCAGGCCCATTCTAGCACACAGCAATGCCATCGCATAACACAAACTTTTCTCTAGTTTCAACAACAAAGAATACTGTATATCCGTATTCCTAGATATAAGTCAGGCTTTCGACCGGGTGTGGCATCAAGATCAACTACATCAAATCAAAAATTATCTACCAGCATTCTTCAAATTACTTAAATATTATCTAAGTAATCGACAATTCAGAACAAAAGTAGGACGCGAAATCTCAGATTTCCTCCCAATTAAATCCGAGGTACCCCAGGGTAGCGTGCTGGGTCCTCTACTTTATCTTTTATTTACTTCAGATCTCCCAGTTTCTCCAAATGTCACAATTGGTACATCGGCTGATGATACTGTCATCATGGCTAGTCACAATCAAGTTATTCGAGCATCCACTCTAATCCAACAGTATCTATATAGTCTAGAATGCTGGCTTACAAAATGGAATGTAAAAATAAACGAAACCAAATCTGTACATCTAACTTTTACTCTACGAAGAGATCCGTGCCTACCCATTTACCTTAGCAATATGGAAATTCCACAAAACACAACAGTAAAATATCTAGGACTTCACTTGGACACTAAATTGAATTGGAGAGAACACATCAACAAAAAGAGAAAGCAAATGGACTTAAAACAAAGAGAGATGAACTGGTTGATCGGTAGAAGGTACCTATCATCTATTGATAACAAGCTACTGCTTTACAAGTCAATTATCAAACCCATATGGACGTATGGAGTAGAACTCTGGGAATGCGCTAGTAAAACAAATATCGCAATAATACAAATATGCCAATCCAAGATACTAAAAACCATAGTAAACGCCTATGGTATATCAGTAATGAAATGATCCACAATGACCTAAAAATACCAACTATAAAAGAAGTCATCCATGAGAGAAGTATCGCTCACCGTCAAAAGAAAGAAACACACACAAATCCTCTAATACAACCCCTACTGGAAGACCCTGCAAGAAGAATTAAAAGCTGACCTATAAAAGGAGTAAGAGATCCCATCGCTGGGTGAGATCTCATCATGCTTTATCTAAGTTTAATTGTTATTACTTAGATTACGTTAGCAAATTAGCCGATAGAATACCTTGTATTTTGATTGCTAATAAAATTAGAAAAAAAAATTGAGGAGATGTTTCAGTCTGCCTCTCCTTGCGTTGGTGCTTCGTCTCATTCAAAAACCTATGATTCATCACCAATGATCATACGACTTAAGAAATCGTGGTGAGTGGTAATTTTTTTAAGCAGATAAATGCAAACATTTTTCTGACTGTCCCTCTGCTCAGTTTTGGAATATTTCGGCATCATTTTGGAACAGATCTTTGCATACGAAAACATGTTAAAATTTGATGCACGGTGAAGCTATTTACGTTTAACTAGTGACTCATCACCTTTATTCTTAAACGATGGTATGACGTCACAAGAATCCTCATACGCTCGACGTTTTCTTCGGTTTTTGAAGTTGAGGTTGAGCGAAGTTCACCTTCAAGCTGCTCTCGACCTTCAAAAATGATTTGTGCCAACGAAAAACTTTGATAAGGAATGTTTCCCTTTTTAAGATCATGTACACAGATTCCCCAAGTTTAACATAAAACTTAATGGCACAACGTTTTGATCCAAATTCCATTGTTCTATTTTGAATGACACACAACAAAAGCATAACTTCACTGATAGCGCTCTCAAAAATCACGTTGACACTGTAGGGAGTTTAAACTGGGACTGAGTCGGAGGGAACTAGCAAACATGCTTAATAAAGCCAGTCTCATTAGGTATAAAATTTCTGAATCCACTGAACTAAACCTGTTTTAAGGATTTACTTGTTCCCTACAAACAGCTTCCACAAGGGATCGTCGCACATTCGGTTAGGCCTAAAGCTGCCAGGAAGGGTATAGTTAGTTTCTATATAGTTTACAAGTCGACTGGATAGAATTTACTCAAAGTATTTTCCAAGACAGGTTAAGAGGAAAATTGGTTATACAAGGAAGTAGTCGTTAATTTAGTGTGAAGTTTGGCAGGCATGACGGTGGAAGCAGATTTCCAGGTCATCCTAAGGTATGGGTTGGTCGGACAGGTGTCAGATGACTATTCGATTCTGGAGTTAAGTTGCGTTCTTTTTGTAATATAAAGTGACCTAATTGGAACAATTCTCATTGTGCAACTGGACTTCACGAAAATTGAAATTATGAGAAAGTTAAAGGGAAGCTTCTAGGAGTTGTTCAAAGGTGTTGGCGAACAGTGAATTATTAGGCGATTTTAAAATGATTTGCTGTATCTTGAGGACAGGATCCCTGAAATGACGGAAGATTCATCTTTCTCACTTGTTCCAGTATTGAATGGATTTGTAGTTTCTACTGCTTTTGCTATAAACCAATTCTTGGGATATTAGAAGGTTAGGTGTAGGAATGTGCTTGGGATGTATATGGAGAAGGCTTTGCATTCGGAATTTAAAGCTTTTAATTACGATCGACGTTCAAGGTGCTGGGTCCATAACCGAAATGGTGAGGAGCGATAGTAGTATTTATGGGCTGTGCTCCGAACAAATGTACTCTAAAAGTAGACTACAAATAATGGGAACAAATTCTATTATTGCGTATTTAATGACAACCTTTAGAAAGCCTTAATTTTTTGTTGAAGATTTTGTTCTATAAAGTTGTAATTAAATAAAGATTTTAATCAATTTTATGTTTTAGGTAATTCCAAGTGAGATTGCAAATCTGTACATTCGCTATCCCATAGACCGGGTAAGTATTGACTGCTTATCATCTTAATAAAACGAAACAAAATAATTTCGTGAATTAATCAAAATATTTGTTATTTTTAAATAAATTAGAACGCAGTACAGGAATTTTGGAATAAACTAACTTCTAAAGGACAAGTAAGCATTCTAAAGCACATCAAAGTTTAAATATGCAATTTTTATTTGTTTTAGAAATTCCTTCAGTTGTATTTACAGAATTTACCATCAGATGATCAAGTAAGTAAAATTTTTACTTAAAAGTACTACCATATTGTCGGAAAAATATATATAGCATACTTTCAAACGGGCTGAATCACTAAATAAGGAATATAACCTTCAAATGCAGACGTGACAGCTCAATGGAGTCAAAAATCAAACATGCTTTTAACACTTTTTCTGAAATAATTTTATAATGTCCTAACCTAGTTTTTTTTAAAATCATTTAGTATATGGTAATAATTTGTGATCAAAAATTATCCGCTTTGACTTGAAAGTGCTTTGGAACTTCTGAATTGTGATTGTTTTATTTGCAATAAAGCAGGGATGATTAAAATCTTTCTGAGTATGCTGTTATAATAAACCGTATAATTACCGACGTTATTTACTTTAGTTGCTTCCACGATTTTAGCTCGGATATTTAGGGTGGGTTAATTAAATAATTTGCTACTTCTTTGTTAACACCCGGGCATTTTCGGCGGGTTATTGAGAAACAAATTAATAGAAGCACCAGGAAACACCAATTCCTGAATTAAAAAAAAAAACAATCAAAACACATTATGTTATTTAACTTTCGAATTTCAAATGAATACGTCTCTAATTTTACAGTAGTGTATAACAGGACATTCGAACGTCCACGAATGTGATCTAAATAATTTTCTATTTTCTCTCATAATTATCTTTTAAGATAATATCTGTCGTATATTCAGACCGTTATCGTTCCTGTAGAAAATTTTTTACTAGGTCAATAATATTTTCACTTTTCGTTATTAATAATGGTCTATGGGTGTTTTATCAACGTTTTGTAATTGTGTTGATTATGCAAGGTTAGTTTCAATTACATTAAAACATTAAAAATGTTTGCTGGGCTTTTGCAACAGTACAATTTGGTTATTAAGGAAGTAGATTTACATTAACTTTGTAAATTGATTTAGGGTCCTCCTTAATTAAACAGGATAGATTACTTGATTTTTATATTTTCTCGGGTGGTATCAAAGATGAATTACAGGATTACGGAAACACTTTATTGTGCATTTAAGTGGCGAGTATTTAATAAAAACGAAACAGGAGACTAGCAGATACATATTTATACCTACTGGTTACAGGGGCTTACTTTACGTAAAAATACAGGAATGGCGATTAAAGCAACTTTGGATTGAAGATTTCTAGTACCCGTTTTGGTTCGGTGTTGCGACTTGAAGCAACAAGGCTTTTATCGGCACGTAATGAAGTAATTTGTTTGTAACACGGCATATTAAGCAAGTGTAAATATTATATAGTTCTGGACATGATCTAACGCTTGGAGTCTTTACAATAGCAGAATATGGACCAGTTGTCGCTTTAAGATGCTACCTGCCCTGCATGTATACAACACACAATACGGTGGGGAGTAGATCTGTGTGTAATTAGCATTAGCCTTTTTTATGGACTAGGATACCTAATCAGTCACTATCTAGGGGCGCCTGGTGTCAATAAATGAGGAAAGTTCCCGTCTAGTTGGCGGTGGGTTAATGTGCTACCCTGAGTGTAACATGAGTGTGGCACTAGCCCGTATCCCAAAAATAACTGTCGTCTGGTGGTAGATAAACTCCACATTGGGCTACTACCCTACTAACTATCTTGGTCCGGCGTGTTAGTCAAAATGTCGAGAATTACGAATCTTGGAGTTGTTAAATCTCACGTAACCCTTGCGGAACTGGTCAGGTATAGTCGCAGGTTAGGGAAGAAACCATAAATAGTAAAAGAAAAGTTGTCTCCGAAGGGAAATCCTTTACGATATTCTGAAAAGGATTCAGAGATCGAAACGAGGGGAAAACGCGTCATCGTGGTAGTTAAGATATCGAATTTTGTCGAAGAAACGGGCCGGCTTACTTAATATCTAGATTGAATTACGTTTGGTTGATTGCCCTGCAAGTAGCTTCAACAACGGAACGTTGTGTTAAAATTGGCGGCTAGGGAAGATTTCGTTAGATTATAGGTGGTTTCTAAGTCGCCTAGCTAGAATCTGGTCAAGACATTTTCCGATGCGGATTAAAATAGAGATACGTCAATATGAGGGGGTATTTTTTTTATGATTGTGGACCTCAACAGGCTAAACTAGGCCTATCGTGCTAAAGCACTCAGGAACTCTTAGGAGGATGGATAGAGGGATAATGAATTGCCAATAGTTGCCTATGAACAGCTACTTTAAATTTTCTCATATCATAATTGAGGAAAACAGGAACTAGGTAGATCATTCCAGAGTTTAGAAGCCGTGTCGAAAAATGCGGATTGCGCCCGTTTGGTACGACAAGTGGAGATTTGTACTGCATACTAATGAAGTGAATGAGCGAACCAAGTGTTTCTCGCAAAGATAGCCCGAGATTGTATCAAAGAATACAATTCAGCAACACAATAGCCGTTGTAATAACGATAATACAAAGAAAGAACTGAAACCATCCTTCTATGATCAAGGGACAGTATGTGAGAAGTTAAGGACGGGTCATTTATAAGCCTAATCGCTCTCTTTTGAATACGATATCCAGAGCGTATTGGGGAGCACTTACCCAGAGGTGGGAATTATATTCCAGATGAGGCCGAATTTGGGCCTTATACAGCAGAAGGAGTTGTCGAGAGGTAAAGTACTGCTTAAATCTGCACAAAACGCCTATTTTACGAGCAGCTGTTTTGGTAGCTGACAGAAGATGTTCAACCAATGAGAGATTTGAAGATACAGTCATACCCAACAGAGTAATAGAGTCTGAAAACTTAAGAACTGAGCCATTCATACTTACAACAGGAAATGATCGATCTTTTTTGGCGGACATAAGGCAACACTGAGTTTTGTTAGCATTAAATTTAACTAGATTATTGCTTCCCCATTCGAGAATACGTTGAATGTCTTTGTTGATTGAATTTGCCATTTCAGCTTTAATTTCTTGATTTGACATAGAAGGTGGATTATCACTATGAGTAGACTGAGATGAACTACAGTGATGAGCGCTATCGTAAGCAAAGCAATGGATGGGGTTAGTTGTTGAAGAAATAAGGTCATTTATGTACAGTAGAAAAAGTGTAGGCGCTATAATGGATCTCTGTGGTACGCCCGCGTTAATGCTAACTTCTTTTGAAAAGAAGCCATCAACTACGACACGTATTCGTCTTTTATCAAGGAAACTAGAACCCCAGTTGATGAGCATTTAACCCAAACGTGGTGAGTTTGGCAAGTAAACACTTATGCCACACTTGGTCAAATGCCTTTGAGATATCTAAAGCGACTACAACTGTTTCACCGGACTGCTCTACTGTATTGTTCCAAACTTGGGTCACATATGAAAGAAGATCGCCTGTTGAACGACTTTGCCTAAACCCATATTGGTGGTCACTAAGGAGTTTGTTAGTTTCAAGGAACGTGAGCAGTTGCTGATTGATTGCTTTTTCCACGATTTTAGACAAAATGGAAGTGATGGCAATTGGTCGGTAATTTGCGGGATCGGTCTTATCGCCTTTTTTGGGAATAGGTTGAACATTTGCCAACTTCCATGATGAAGGGAGTTCCCCAGAAGACATAGAGATCGTATAGAGCACATCTTTTCCAGAATCATTGACACACGAGCTTGATACAAACAAATCCACAAAAACGTTGGCTTTATCTACAGAATCAGCAGCTACCGATCCATCAATAGACGTCAAGGGGGAAAATGAAGATGTTCCAAAGTTTTTACTAATGGCTTTAGCTAAAGACCAAAATTTACGACTGCCTAAAGGAGATGTAGCTAGTTCATTGCATTTTCGTTGTTCGAACAACTTTTTAGTTTTGGTGATGACATTTTTGTAGATATTTCTAGCACCAACGTATTCCACATGACTGTCGACCGATTTATTAGATTTCCATTTAATGTAACATTTATTTTTGAGATATTGCATCAGCACAAGCCTTATTGAACCAGGGTTGGGAACGTGAATGACCTATACGGTACTGTTTTTTGGGAATGTATAACTCAATTCCCATGAGGATGAAAGAGCGATATCCGAAGAAGAGGACGACTTAAAACAATATTCACGCCTTCAAAAGGTTGCAAAGAAATCCCGTAAATCACTCCATCGAGCTGACTTAAAACACCAAAAGTTTCTATCGGTTTTGCGAACAACAGAATTAGGTACAGTAGAAATGATTTTTATTAGACAATGGTCGGAAAGACCTAAAGGCGAAAGAACGGAAGTTTTACAAACAAGAGGGTTTGATGTAAGAAAGAGATCTGGAAGATGTGGAGTATGGTTAGGGTTATCAGGGATTCTTGTGGGTTCAGCAATCATTTGTGTGAGATCACATGAAATAGCAAATGTTTCTGCACTATGACCAGCGGGATTTGTAGTAGATGAAAACTGAAGCCAATTAGAGTTATGAACATTGAAATCGTCTACAAATGAGATATCGTAAAATGGAAACTGAGACAGGAGATAGTCAACTTTCATACTAAGGTAATCGAAGATGTCTTGAAAGTTGCTGTCATTAGGAGACCTATAAATGCAACAGTAGAATTTCACAAAATTAGGACCAGAATGTTTAAACCAAATCACGTCAAAATTTATGATACAATCGGAGCACGGTTTGTGTACCATGACAATAGAAGGTGATTTATAGTCGGTCGGAAATAGGAGAATAGTATGCATTTATTGTAGATGTCGCTCAGTAATTTGAGGGACCGTTTGAGTAAATTTTTTTTACCGTTAGTATTCCCGAACAGGCTAAGACTTGCCTAACGTGCTAAAGCACTCAGGAACACTAGGAGGGTTTATGGATATTGTTTGATAGCCGAGAAATGTTTATGAATGGCTAGCTTAAGTCAAAGTTTAGAGGGAAACAGGAACAGGATAGTGCATTCCACAATTTGGCCGCCGTGTGGAAAAATGTAGATTGAGCCCGTTTAGTGTGACACGATGGAATTTTGAGTGTATAATTATGGTGTGAATGGGCAAACCGAGTGTTCCTAGCGAAGATAGCCTGTGAAGGTATTAAGTAGTGTATTTCGGAGGCCATGGTAATAGAGATTGAACAAGGAAAGAACCGATACTATTCTTCTATCCTCAAGAGGCTGCAGGTCAGAAGTCATAGCCGGGTCATTTATAAGCCTGATAGCTCTTTTTTGGATGCGGTTTACCATATCAAGGGCGTATTGGAGAGCACTGACCCAGAGGAGGGAATTGTTGCGATGTGAAGTACTGTATAGATCTGTATAGAAAGCCCAGTTTACGGGCAGCTGTTTTGCTGGCTGACAAAATGTGGTCAACTCATGAAAAGTTTGATGATACAGACATCCCTAACATAGAAATAGGATTTGAAAACTTGAGTTCTAAGCGATTCATATTTACAGCGGGAAATGATCGTCTTTCTAAGCGGACACAAGGCAACACTGCGTTTTGTCGGCGTCGAACGTGAGTAGATTATTCCTTCCCAACTCAAGGACACGTTCTAAGTCAGTGTTGATTGAGGTTGCCATTTTAACTTTAACGTCCTGTCTAGACTTATTGTTGTGGGAGAACTGAAAAGAACTACAATGTAGAGTGCTGTCATCCGCAAAGCAATGGATCGAGTTAGTTGTTGAGGAAATTAGATCATTTATGTACAGCAGGAAAAGTGTGGGAGTTAGCACTGATCCTTATGGTACTCCCGCGTTAATAGTAGTTTCTTTCGAAAAGAAGCTATCGACGACAACGCGCATACGTCTTTTGTCAAGAAAGCTGGATATTCAACTGATGAGCGAATCGGATAAGCCGAACTAAGTGAGCTTGGCAAGTAGGCACCTCTCCCAAACCTGGTCAAAAGCTTTTGAAATATCTAAAGCTACTACGACTGTTTCACCGGACCTCTCTAATGTGTTATTCCAAAGTTGGGTGACATATGAAAGAAGATCTCCCGTTGAACGACTCTGTTCGAACCTATACTGGTGGCCGTTTAAGAGTTTATTGGACTCGAGAAACGAAATTAGTTGGTGGTTGATAGCTTTCTCCATGATTTTCGACAGAATGAAAGTGATAGCTATTGGTCGATAGTTTGAGGGATCGATTTTGTAGCCCTTTTTAGGAATAGGCTGGACATGTGCCAACTTTCACGATGAGGGAAACTCTCCAGATGACATGTAGATCGAAAAGGGTTTGGGCAATACAGGGTAGCATTTTTTAAGGACGATAGCTGGAATACCGTCAGGGCCAGTAGCCTCGTTTGGGTCAAGTTTATTGATCATTGATTCCAGGAGCTTGTAACGAAAGTGGATTGGTTTAATAGCGTATGGGGTACACTTCGGCGAGGGCACAGTTTTGCCAGAATCATTTAGACGTGAATTTGATGCAAAGTAATCGACAAAGGGGTTGGCTTTTTCAGCAGGATCAGCTACTACAGCTTCGTCGCGAGACGTCATGGAAGGAAAGGAATATGTACTAAAGTTTTTACTCATGGCTAGCTAGCATGCTGAGCCATGGTGATTTACTTTTGCAACTATTCCTTGCGGCAATATGATTTCGATAGATTTATTTGATTTCCACTTGATATAGAGTTTATGCTTTTGCGATAATGCAATAGTGCAAGCTCTATTAAACCAGGGTTGGGAACGGGCATGACCTACACGATTATGTTTTTTGGGAATATATAATTCCATACCTGTCAGGATAACTTCAGTTATTGAAAGAGCAATTTTCGAAGAAAAGGATCACTTAAAGAAATACTCACGCCCCGGGGAAGGTTGCAAAAAAAATCTCGCAGTTCGCTCCAGTTAGCTGATTTAAAACACCACATACTTCTATTTGTTTTTCGAGTAACAATGGGATTGGATACAGAGGAAGTTATTTCGATTAGTGGTATGATTGATCAAGTGGGGAAAGGACTCTTGCTTTATAGACAACTGGGTTAGTTGTAAAGAATAGGTCCAGGAGATGTGGAGCATGGTTAGGGTTGTCTGGGATTCTGGTTGTTTCGGAAATGATTTGTGTGAGATCAAAGGACACAGCAAATGCTTCTGCACTATGACCTGCGGATTACTAGTAGATAAAAATGAAGAAAAAATGAATTTCCCAAAATTGAAATATCGCAAGCTAGAAACTGTGATAAGAGGTATTTTATTTTCAGACTAAGGTAATCAAAGAGATCTTGGAAGTTGCTATCATTGGGAGACCTATACCAACAACAGTAGAATTTCACAAATTGAGGCCCAGAATGTTTGAACCAAGTCGCGTCAAATTTGTTGTTTTCCAAAGTGGACGTCCTCTTACAACCTACGTAGTCCTTGGTATACGCACATACTCCGCCTTTAAGGCGAAATTTATAGTAGATGCTGTGTCTGGGAAATTGCAGGTCAGGTGGATCAGTGCTTCTAGGGGAGGCTTGTGTTTCTGATAGAAACAGAATGTCCAGTTGCACTTGTTCAAGGTGTTGGTGAACAGCACTTAGATTCGATCTGATACCACGTATGTTGCAGTAATGAATCCGGATATTGGTACTTTCGGTGGCCGAGGTCGCTTTGGTCCTGCTCTCCCGGGCATCCGAATGGGGCAAAATTTTATTCCTGGCAGATCTTGTTATTCTTACTCTTGATTTTGGCATTGACGAATTTTTGTTCCACCCAGAATCCTTGAGACGGATCGACGAACCGATGTGGGATTGTGGACGTCTCGCCCTGCTCACCTGGTGTATAGCATCTGTTTTAGAACTCGTCATTATAAGGATTTAGCCGTTAAAACGCCACGCCTGGCAAGTACGTGTTGGCGAGTACGTAAGGAATAAAGGAGAAAGTGACCGGCAGCCCTTACCGAGATCAGAAAATTGAAGCACCAATATTAAGGAGCCTATGGTAAAGATGGTGGTATTGCACGGGCGGCATACATGCCTTACACCTATGAAGTTTTAGAATATTAGAGCTGAAAAGGAAGCATTAATTACTTTACATTGCATCTTGAAAGAAAAAAATTTTTTTTTTGTACGATTGCTGAATAAAGTTATTGTACTTAAAACAAAGCAGGATACTCATTAACCTAATCTAATTGAAGAGATCGTGTGTAAGTTGTATAGTACCCCAATCCGCTTATGGTTAGCTTCTTGTGTTGACAGATGCAATATTTTTCAGTTTTAGTCATCAAATTGAGGTTTTTCGGGGATCGGAAAATGGGTTGCAGGTGAAGACTAAACAAGTCGGACTTCCCTTGGTCGATGGAGATTTGGAGGTTGCTTTTTTTTGTCAGAATATTATTCTTATTGAATAGCTAACGAAAATGTCAAACTTTTTGATGCTAGATAAAGTTGTTATTGTGCTAATAAACGCTTTAGGGTTGTAATGGTATTAGGCTAGAGAAGCTGTAGTTTATCCAGGCGACACTTCTGTGATGGGTTCATTAGTACTAGTACAGTTTATTATAAAATTTCTAATTTAGCTTTGATATGAGTCTGTTTTACTGTAAATTATCTTTCGGTGAGGTAATTCGGATGATTCTGAAACGGTTTTGCGTTTAAAATTCTATCAGGCTATCGCTGGGTTTAGGTTAAGGAATCTTATGTTAGTCGTACCTGCAAGTCAATTTATGTAAATTAAAGTAAAGTAAAATTTATGCAGGTCATCGATAATAACCACGCATACAAAATTTCAGTCGTTTTAGGTTATTTCGCCTTTTGTACCATTTTCAACAGCTTAACAATTCCGCTAATCTAATGTTTTACTGTAAACTATGGCCTTAGAGTAAGGACGAGAGGAGACGTACCAATAGTTTATAGGCCCGCAAATTGGAAATACAGACCGAATGGGGAACCGCCAGAATTTATTCAACCAGTGAAACGCGTTGACCAAAACATTAAATTACCTTATGCTCTAATGTGATTTAATATCGCGTTGCTTCTTTCAAGTTTCTGCATTAACTGATGGTAGGTTTAACACATTTTACAAAAATAATTTCTTTACTTATAGTGTTAGGACTAGGCATATTTTTCGTAATAATTGAAACAAATTAAATGCATCAAAAATGTTTATAATGCTATAATATAAAATCAAAATCATCATTTTTTAGTAACATTTTATGAATATATAAATATATATCGTAAATACATAATTTTGCAACAATTTTATTTAGGAAACACATTGTAGATACGTACATACATAGATATTTAATGACCAGAAAATATAACAAATTTATTATAAAGCATCCGGTTCGAATTTGAACTTTGAATATTCATTTTACACACATAATGAATTCCTGTTTTAATATAAATTTCACATATTGATGAACTAATTGTATTAGATAAAAGGTAATAAATACTTTTGGGGGACGTACAACTAAATAATGTGCAATTTTATTTTCGTAAATTATAGAAGAGCATAATGACTTTGAAATGACTTTGAAGTATTGGGTTTTACTTAATGTACACTTTAATTATTAATACAACTAATGTGAATTAGAAGTAATGGAAATAAATCAACAAAATTTATCTAAAATTGTACTTAATACCGAGTAAAATATTTAATTTAATCTTTTTTAATTTTATGCTGAAATATTATATTAAATTAATTTTTTAATGTTAAGTCGAAGCCTAGAACACATTTCTCTACACTAACCGGTATTTATTATAATTAATCAGATAAAAATAAACCAATACTATACTGTACTTACGCGTGGAACAACCCACAACACAACATGTAACAATTGTCAATCGCTTCCGATGACTTTTGCACTAAGTTAAAAAATGCGTTTATAAATACATACGGGCTCTTTGCTAATTTCAAAGATTATGGTCAACACGCAACACATGTTGCCTACTCATCAATTTCCGCTTTAGTTTCCAGTTAAAGTTGCTTATGTTTCATCTGGTCTTCACAATGGTAAACCTGATGAATTTACCCTAGGATGGTTACTAGGGCGAATAGAATTTATTATTTATTGTTATTTTAAAAAAGATGCTCAAAGTGACCACCATTCATTTGTAGGCACAAATTAATTCTTCGCTTCATATTTTTAAACACACGTCCAAGTTCAATTGGAGTTACATTGTTTATTTCTTGTTGTATTGCTCTTTCCAATTCTTAGAGAGTATGTAGTCAATTTTTAAATATATTAGTTTTAATTCGTCCAATCAGGTGAGGTAAGGGTAGGACTTCTTGGAGGCCAAAACCTGTACTAATTATTCGGTCGTTATAAAATTGTTCCAGATACCTAAACGTTTCATTAGCGTGCAGTTGCCCCATCTTGCCGGAAAAGACTTAGTTGTTGCTCATCGTCATGTAAATTTTCTTGAATAGCTTGACACAGGATATCACGATATCGTTCTCAATTTACGGTTTCATAAAGGAAAATAGGCCCAATTATCATCCCTCTTGACATTGCCACCCAAGTCTTTTGGGGATGTGGAAGTGTTTCGATGGAAGTTAGTGGATTTTATGATGTTCAATTTCTGTAATTTTGGGTGTCCACATAACCCATCAAATGTACCCATGCTTCGTCTGAATAAAACCTTAAATCTAACAAATTATTGTTATTTAAATGTTCATGAACCATTAACTATATTGCACTACAATATTGTTGTCGGGTGCATATAATTGTTGTACAGAAGAAATTTTGTAACGTCTTTTTAAAGCTTTGTGGAAAGTACTAGTGAGCAACCCTGTACAAAAATTATGTTCATATTTCTGGTTACATAAACGCAGTAAATATTTAATGGTACCGGTTTGAGCGGATAGTTGTGGAATAGAGTTTTTAGATTTTTAGATTGTGTATTCTTTGTTGAATGTCGTTAACCACTTCTTCGGTTTTGCCTGTTGACTTGCCTTTGCTAGTACAATGCTTGCTTTTTCATATCGTGTATTAAGACGTAACTTATGTATTTTAAATGCATCATATTCGATATTACCATTGTGAAAATCCTCTTAAAACTGCTCAATGGAGAACTGCAACGAATAACTAACTACAAGTTCCATCAGGGTGTCGGGTGCCACTGCGGAAATGTGGCACTAAAATAAAGTCATTTTATTCTAATGGGAAGACTATTGCTGTACAGGACCACTATACAAATTCAAACTAATATAAATGACAATCCACGTTAAAAAATCACAATAGTTTCGTAACGTTAAGAGAAGAGAAGAGAAAATAACTTTTCTAAATGTTGATTAAATGTAGAGGAAATTCGAAAAGACATTAAACAGAAGTAACGCAAATATGAGGTTATAAAACTAAATATTACGATTTAGTATTTGTTTTTTTTTAACCTGTTAACAACTACCAACCTAAAGAAAACATATTTAAAGTACGAAATTTAAAATTGATCAGGTAGGGTCAAGCATTAATGAATACCCGGTAGCAATATGCGTAATATTACGTTACTTGAAACGAACGTAACTGTTACTCAATAATATATATCTTATTTCAGCTGAAATTCATTCAAAAGTTAATTAGGCATAGCGAACCTCTATTGGTAAGTGGAATTAAACAATATATGATAAACATTTTATTTTTTTTTTTGCGTAGAAGCTGGAAGGTGTTAAGATTGACTTAAACCTTGAGACAATTAAAAAGGCAAGTGAAACATATTAAAGCAATATTAACACAACTTTTTATTAATTATGCTTGTTTAGATTATGGCCTTTGAAGCAATATACAACGTGAGTATATAACTTAATACAGCAAAGATCTAGCACGAAAGCTATGGACCAAACACTATTACTATTCTTAAAGCACACTACTGGTGCTTGTGACTGATAATTCGCGTATAACTTGATATGATTGCGAGTGATGAGAACAAGACAAGCAAAATGCTCTATTTGTCGCTATTTTCACGAGTTACCTTTGCCAGTTACTTTATGTACATTGAAATGCTAATTTTGTTTTGGGGAAATAAATTCACACGAGGCCATATAGACAAGTACGGTGCTTTTAGTAATGGTACATTATCATAGTGAATAAATCCATTCATTCGTAAACGTAGCCGTTTTTGGCGGATGATCTTGTGAAAACTCCTCATGGCGCCCAAACAATATTCTATGTCTAAGGATCATCCTTGTAGAGTGTAATACGCCGTTGCGCATAAAAATGAGTTTTTTCGAACACTTTAAATTCAAGCTTGTTAAATTGATTGGTACTATCGTCAGTCGTAGACGGTATAGGTTGAACAGCATGAGACAAATCGGCGCCAACTTCTTCTCAATCCTCGTTTCAGTTATCAACATCATCTATACATACTGTAGTTAACCGCTTAAACTAATTACCCTCAAGCGAACAACCTTTCTACAGCTGTAACTTTGGCCTTGGTTACTCTACTAATTCGCATAATTAATTTAAAAAAAACGGAAAAAGGGAACACAATTAGTGTGCTCTCACAATTTCCAATTTAATTGCGCCGTATAAATGATTTTGAAGTTGTTTTGTTGTAGTTTAGAACTAATAAAAATAAGAAGTCTAATTTTTTTTGCGTAATTGACACTGTCTGACTATGGTTATTTTATTATTAACGAAATTTAACTTTTTATAATAGCACTTCCTCTTATAATGCTCTGCAATCTAATGTTACCAAAATTAAGTGTTATCTACCCGCATCTTATTAACTGATACCCAATTAGTATTATCAAGAAATATGTGTGATAGGACGATTCGAGTTTATCACTGCTTAGATAGGGCACCCACATTAGATATAGGACAAACTAGGAGCATGTGGTCAAGTTAGATATAAACGATACCAACTGTTTCCAAGTCTCGGTGATATATCATCTTTCAAGTTTTCCAGCTATGAAATTATGCTTTTAAAAGGTTCTCATCCCTGTAACAAGTCATTTTTGTAACAAGTCGAATAACAAGTAATGGTTACACTCCAAATGTTTGTTTTTTTATGATTGTGGGCCTGAACAGGCTAAATTTGGCCTATCGCGCTAAAGCACTCAGGAACACCTATGAAGATGGATAGAGGAATAATGAATTGCCAATATATGCCTATGAACGGCTACCTTAAATTTTCTCATATCATAAGTGTGAGGAAAGCATGAACTAGGGAGATTATTCAGAGTTTAGAAGCCGTGTAGAAAAGTGTGGATTGCGCCCGTTTGGTACGACAAGTGGAGATTTGTACTGCATACTGATGATGTGAATGAGCGAACCGAGTGTTTCTCGCAAAGATAGCCCGCGATGGTATCAAAGAATATAATTCAGCAGCACAATAGCCGTTGTAATAACAGTAATACAAAGAAAGAACTGAAACCATCCTTCTATGCTCAAGGGACTGTATGTGAGAAGTTAAGGTAATCGCTCTTTTTTTAATACGATCAACGATATTGAGAGCGTATTGGGGAGCACTAACCCAGAGGTGAAAATTATATTCCAGATGAGGCCGAATTTGGGCCTTATACAACAGAAGAAGTTGCCGAGAGGTAAAGTACTGCTTAGATCTGTACAGAAAGCCTATTCATGCTTACAACAGGAAATGATCGATATTTTTTGGCGGACACAAGGCAACACTGAGTTTTGTTAGCATTAAATTTAACTAGATTATTGCTTCCCCATTTGAGAATACGTTAGATGTCTTTGTGATTGAATTTGCTATTTCAGCTTTAATTTCTTGATTTGACATAGAAGGTGGATTACTACTATGAGTAGATTGAGATGAACTACAGTGAAGAGTGCTATCGTCAGCAAAGCAATGGATGGGGTTAGTTGTTGAAGAAACAAGGTTATTTATGTACAGCAAAAAAAGTGTAGGCGCTATAATGGATCCCTGTGGTACACCCGCGTTAATGCTAACTTCTTTTGAAAAAAAGCCATCAACTACGACAAGTATTCGTCTTTTATCAAGGTAACTAGAAACCCAATTGATAAGCGTATGATTTAACCCAAACGAGGTGAGTTTGGCAAGTAAACACTTATGCCAAACTTGGTCAAATGCCTTTGAGATATCTACAATTGTTTCACCGGACTGCTCTACTGTATTGTTCCAAACTTGGGTCACATATAAAAGAAGATCACCTGTTGAACGACTTTACCTAATCCCATATTGGTGGTCACTAAGGAGTTTGTTAGTTTCAAAGAACGTGAGCAGTTGCTAATTGATGACTTTCTCCATGATTTTAGACAAAATGGAAGTGATGGCAATTGGTCGGTAGCTTGAGGGATCGGTCTTATCGCCTTTTTTGGGAATATGTTGAACATTTGCTAACTTCCATGATGAAGGGAATTCCCCAGAAGGCAGAGATCGTACAGAGCTTAGACAGGACTGGTACTAGTTCGGGGGAACATTTCTTTAAGACAATAGCTGGGATACCGTCTGGGCCAGTCGCCTTATTGATATCAAGCCTACTGATGATCGATTCCAAGAGCTTGTACCGAAAATGAATTGGTTTCATAGCGTATGAAGAAGAGTTGACTAGGGGCACATCTTTTGCAGAATCATTGAGACACGAGTTTGATGCAAACAAATCCACAAAAGCATTGGATTTGTCTACAGATTCAGCATCTACCGATCCGTCAATAGATGTCAGGGGGGGAAATGAAGATGTTCCCAAGTTTTTGCTAATGGCTTTACCTAAAGACCAAAATTTACGGCTGCCTAAAGGAGATGTAGCTAGTTCATTGCATTTTCGTTGTTCGAACAACTTTTTAGATTTAGTGATGACACTTTTGCAGATATTTCTAGCACCAACGTTTTCTACATGACTGTCGATCGATTTATTAGATTTCCATTTAATGTAATATTTATTTTTTAAAGATATTGCATCAGCACAAGCCTTATTGAACCAGGGTTGGGAACGTGAATGACCTATACGGTACTGTTTTTTGGGAATGTATAACTCCATTCCCATGAAGATGACTGAAAGAGCGATGTCCGAAGAAGAGGATGACTTTAAACAATATTCACGCCATGGAAAGGTTGCAAAGAAATTCCGTAAATTACTCCATTGAGCTGACTTAAAGCACCACAAGTTTCTATCGGTTTTGCGAACAACAGTGGAATTAGGTACAGTAGAAATGATTTCTATTAGACAATGGTCGGAAAGACCTAAAGGCGTAAGAACAGAAGTTTTATAAACGAGAGGGTTTGATGTAAGAAAGAGATCTAGAAGATGAGGAGTATGATTAGGGTTATCAGGGATTCTTGTGGGTTCAGAAATCATTTGTGTGAGATCACATGAGATAGCAAATGTTTCTGCACTACGACCAGCGGGATTTGTAGTAGATGAAAACTGAAGCCAATTAGAGTTATGAACATTGAAATCGCCTACAATTGAGATATCGCAAAATGAAAACTGAGACAAAAGATAGTCAACTTTCATACTAAGGTAATCGAAGAAGTCTTGAAAGTTACTGTCATTAGGAGACCTATAAATGCAACAGTAGAATTTCACAAAATTAGGACCAGAATGTTTAAACCAAATCACGTCAAAATTTTTATTTTCTAAGGAAGAACCCTCTTGCAAGCAATTCTGTCCTTATGTAGGCACATACGCCTCCTTTATATCGAAAGTTAGAGTGAAGGTGGTATCGAGGGTCACTCGGAGCTTTCAGAGGAGACTTCTGTTTCAGATACAAACAAAATATCAGGTTGTAATTGTCAATATGTTGGTGAATAGCATTAAGATTAGACCTGATACCGCGGATGTTGCAGTAGTGAATCAGAAAATTGATACTTTCGATGACCGTGGTCGCTTGGGTCCTGCCCTCCCGGACATCCAAATGGGGCAGGATTTTACGTCAGGAATTTATTACCCTAGAAACCACAGCCATATTATTTTTATTTGGGACTTTTAATCCGATAGGAAGACAGTGAGGGCGAGAAGGAAGAATAAGGATGAGAATAGATTAAGGATGAAGTAAAGACCTTACCGAGCTCAGAAAATCGGAGACCCAATATTAAGGAGCCCATGGTAAGGGTGGTGGTACCTCCCCGGCTGGCATGGAGTATACATGCCTAGCACCTATAATATGTGATATACTGATATGTGATTGTAAAGCGCATTTCCTGGTGGGGCAGCACTCCGTAGCGACAAACATTTTTCAAAACCAGCAGATTAGAACTAACGTTTTTGATATCTATTTGACAAAAACTAGTCGTCAAAGACAATGCATAAAATTTAGTTATTGGGAAACGATGCAGTACTTTTGGACGTCTTCCTAATGAAATTAGTACTTAAATAACGACGATTTTGACAGCTTTTCACCAAAATCTTGTTACGGTATAAACTGACAGTACAACGGGATAACAGGTAAAATTGGGGTTCTGCAGGCTAGCTCGGTGGTTAGGGTGGTTCGGTGTTACTAAATCTTTCGCACAATAGGATATCTTACCATAAATAAGTCAAGGTAAGGGTTGGGGTTGACATAAAAAACCGGAAAGGGGCCAGAGCATTTGAAATGTCACAATCGGGATTGAAACGCCAGTTCACATCTCGCTTAAATACTAAAATAATTCGTTTACCTGGACGTAATTAACAATTGCGTACTGCAAAATCAGTCACTGATCTGACAAAAAAACAAAAAAAAAAAAATTCTGTTGTTACGCTTCTTTGCTTAATCTGATTTTCAATGAAATTATACTTCAAAGAAAAGAAATCACTTTACTTTAATTTAGAACCAATTGAACTTATATCAATCAATCCGCTATAAAGTATGTTCAAATTTATGAAAACCAATGCATTAACCTTTAAATGTTACGTTATAATTAAATAATCACTTTTAAAGCTTTCGAACTTAATTATTGTACAAACACAAAAACATTGATGTTAATTCAATGATCTCAAGCAAAGAAAAAGAAACACTTGAATTGCGCCTAAATAATGTACTGTGTAAAATAAATAGGGTTCATACCTAAAGAAAACACAACAGTGCATTAACCTATCGATATGTATTATGAAACCACCACCTTCGAGATAACCACACAATCGTTACATTAAGTTACCTCTATTCCAATTAAATCATTTAGATTACTTAATAGGCTGTGATACTAACTAGTTTCAATGTCGGACTTTATTAAAATTATTGTAAATATTACTCATATGCCAAGATAACAAATGGTTATAACAGATAAGTTGCGTTCCCTTCGTAACGAATTCGTATACTAAGTCTGACCCTCGTGAATAGTTCATTTGCTCTCACATTGGATTTTTATATCCCTACTGCTTAATTAGCCAATCATAAAAAGATTACTTAAATTTTTTGAATATGCGCCAACACAACCTAAACTCGAAAGCTGTCGGGAAATTGCATCACCTAAAAAACATTTCCGGCGGGCGTTATTACTGTAACCAATATCCCGCAAATTGAATATTTCTAGCGACGCTAACCCTTAACGTCTCGTACCTAAAAGCTAAGCTCTTTGTTTAACACCAACAATTTTATCGAAAAATCCGCCAGTTTGTGGCCTCCGTCTTAATAAACTGCGAAATATGCTGTTCTACACTATATTTTACTAGAAAGTAACCATTTTGAATGTGTTCTGTAATTTTCCAAAGACGCAATTTTAACGACAATATTTAATGATATCTATATAATAACCAACAACTAATAAATTTCCAACCAATTTAGTATAGAAGGGTTTCACTACTGATGCCAATAACGTAAATCAATCTCCCATCTAAATTAATAAACAACCAAAAACTTTAATTTGTTCAAAGAAAAAAGGACTCTAAATGCGATTATTATTTGTAAAAATTTAATATACCTTCCGAATACGTAAGGAACAAAATAAAAGCGTTACAAAGGAAAAGCTTCCCAAAAATTTACGTGTTATTAAGCTCATCTGGGTGAACTAATTTTTTTGCATTTCAGAAGTCCGCCACTAATAAATGATTTATAATTTCGGAATTACTGGCAATTATTTGATAAATCACGGCCACGGGACAATCTATGTCGTCAGGAAAAATACATAACGTTCACTCATTGAGCATTGATGCAATGCTTTGGGACATTTTCAACGAAATTGGTTCACAAATAATGATTTTGAGAGCTCTAACTCCATTATAGTCCATCTATTGTACACAATTTCAACTTGATCGCTAGAAAACGTGAAACGTTATAAACGAAAAAGCATAATTTGTAACGGTTTGTACGATGCCCTTTCGGCCCAGTATCTGGCTACACAAGCTATCGTATGACGAAAATCTGAATCAAAGTTGTCAAAACCGGAAGAGGGGTAACATGTACAGAAATGGATCTATAAATGCACAAACCTAGCATAATTTCATTCCGTTGCGTAAATGCGTTAATAAGTAAACAGAATAGTTACCATCGAAAGCCATCTTTGACCTTTATGACCATCAACACAGTAACCTAGAAAATTTGTAAACGGGCAAAAGAGCTACAAAAAACTTTCAAATGCTGAATTACAATATACATAGTCAGATTTTCATTAGCAAACTATTATTTTATCATAGATAGTCAAGGTCTATAAACAGTTAAAACAATGATATATATATATATATATATATATATATATATATATATATATATATATATATATATATATATATACAGGGTGTCCCAAGATATTTGGACACATTTTGATCATGAATGCTGCCTAAACGGAAAACGATAGAAACGTGTAGTTTTCACTGGTGTACTTGATTTAGCCCAAAGTTTTATTTTAGCCATAAAATAATTTTTTCCCACGAATATAAGGTGTTTTAAAAAAATTGCCATTCTTTAAAGCGAAAATAATGAAGTTTTTTAAATATAACACCCTGTATATTTTGCTGTCATCTTGAAGATGTAATCTTCTACTTTTTAAAAATGTATAATATGGTACTATTTACTCCAAGAACAAAAGAGTTATGTAAGTTTTTATGCACCGACTGCATACATTTTAATCAGCAGTCAGATACAATTTGCCAAAAGTTTTAGGTTTTTTAAATGAACAACCCAGTACATTTAGACAATAGTACCTTACATAATACTTTTTTTTACAGTGACGTAATTGACCTCTTCCAGAGCCCTTTGAATCCGAGCAAGGGCATATTTTTATAATTTTTGGTTTGGAAGCATTAATCAGCAAAACGTATATCTAAACTACGTGTATACAGTAGGTGTACCTATATAAACTTATATAACTCTTTTGTTTTTGGAGTAAATAGTACCATATTATACATTTTTATAAAGTAGAAGATTACATCTTCTAGATGACACAAAATATACAGGGTGTTATATTTAAAAACTTCATTATTTTCGCTTTTAAAATGGCAATTTTTTAAAACACCTTGTATTCGTGGGAAAAAATTATTTTATAGCTAAAATAAAACTTTGGGCTAAATCAAGTACACCAGTGAAAACTACACGTTTCTATCGTTTTCCGTTTAGGCAGCATTCATGATCAAAATGTGTCCAAATATCTTGGGACACCCTGATTATATATATATATATATATATATATATATTATATATATATTATATTTATGTACGTAAAAGTTCAAGTTAATAATTCGGATGTATGATTCACTTTGTTTCTGCTATATTTGAGACGAAATATACCTAAGCCGTTGATATTTGGTATTAAGATAAAGATGTAGGATTGTGGCCGTACGATTGTATTCAGAGGGAGGAACCTTATATAATCACAGTCAAAGCAACCGATTTGGAAATTACACAGTCGTATATCTTGCGTCGCGTTCCGCGAAAAAACGTTGTGTGTGGAGAATGAATCAGTCATACCAAGAGAACAGGAGGATAGCTCGTTCATGGTTGTGACTGACGTGAAGGCTGGCAGGGATGGTAGAAATGCTAAAGTATGTATTTCCACGCTTTGAGGCAGTATCCCAAAATCCAAAGGTTATGTACCAGATAGTAAGTGGATCATAATGCAGTTTATTACCTAAACAAACATACTTTCCAAAATTAAAAACATCCCCCGACACAAAAAACCTTCAAATAGAAAAACAAATTTCGAATCACAGCTAGGAACACATTCAGTTACGTCACTTTTCAAAAGCGAAACTAAATCGGTTCATCCGTCTGGAAGTTATGATACCACAGCTAAATGTACAGATACACACGTTAAACCAATAACACTCTTCTTTTCCGGTCGGGAGCTAAAAACTTTGTTTGAAACATAACTAGGAACACTCCCAATTAAGTGGCCCTTTAAACAGAAAGAACTACTTCAAAATCAGTTCAACCGATTGAGAGCTACAATACCCTTGTACACAGATACACACGCTAAATACGTAACAGCCCTCTTTTTCCGTCGGGCGGTAAAAGGTTTTCTTGAATCATAGATAAGAAAACTATTGACTAAGTCACCATTCACAAACAAAAAGAACTAAATCAAAATTGGTATATCCGTTGAGTTACTGCTTGTGCCTGTCTGTGGCACACGCAGACACAAAGATGCACAGCTACACAGATGCACAGATAAACAGATACACAGATCCACAGATACAAAGATACACAGATACACAGACATACAGATACACAGATACACAGATACACAGATACACAGATACACAGATACACAGATACACAGATACACAGATACACAGATACACAGATACACAGATACACAGATACATAGATACACAGATACACAGATACACAGATACACAGATACACAGATACACAGATACACAGATACACAGATACACAGATACACAGATACACAGATACAGAGATACACAGATACACAAATACAAAAATAATTTTTATTGCATAATTTTTTCTTTTTAAATATGTCTGTTTATGTGTCCTACGCACGCCACGGTGAAGTTAACAATAACATTTTCATTTAAATGTCTCAAACGGTTTGAAGATATGTGCATCAATTGTATTTTTACTAAAGCTTTAACAGCCTATATTATCTTAACCAAGCATTATTGTAGTATGTTTTCTAAGGATAACTAGACTATCAATGTATAGTCAGCCTCTAAATTATAGTGCAATATTTATAAAACACCTTTTACATATTTAATGATTTGAGTTCCGTATCTCCGGTTGAAGGTGCAAATTTCTTCCTAAAATAATCCAGTGATCGAGATAATTAGTGAGTTTCGTGTATTTCTGGATCTCACTTTGAAAAAAAATTGGAATGTGACTCATAACCCTAAGAGTTTAGAAAATTAGTAGTTATCTGTTTATGTGTTTGTGCGTTTAGTATAAACTACAGTTGAGTCAGACAGTTTTACAGTATTTGATTTTTTAAATTCGATAACTAGGTATATTAGCATGACCGAAAAGTACCGGGAAATTGTGTTTAAACAAAAATATTTTGCCCTAATATTGGTAAACCTGTCTCCGACACTTCTGTCAAACGTAAGTTCTATCTATATTACTAGTAGTTGTTTGGCGTTTGTTTATGACAAACCAGTTTGTGAACTTCGTATTATTTCGAAACGGAAAAATTATTGAGCAAAGAGTTTGAGGTTTTGCATTTACAACGAAATTTCTGGTGCCGATGCATTAAAAACATTACAAAAAGCCTACAGAGACTCCGCTCTCTCGCACGAGCGATATTCGACATTTAAAGACCTCTCAAAAGTTCACCTCGTAGTCGACACCTCTCGACATCGACAACCGGTGATAACGTCGAAAAGTAAAGGAAATAGCCCTCGAAGAGAGATGGCTTGTGAGCTTAACACCACGTATGGTTCCTCACAGCACCTTGTGGTGGATATTTTGTGCATGAAACGCTATGAAAATGAACCAAAACCTAAAAAGCGCATCAAACCCGAAAACAAAATCAAGGTTGTGCTCACAGTTTTCTTTGATTATCGAGGAGTTAGTCATCAAGTACATGTCAACAGATCAAACAATCAACAAGGAGTATTATATGGCCGTAATCAGGCGTTTGAGAAATGCTATGAGAAGAAAATGATCGGAATTATGGAAAGAAACCTTGGATTTTGAACCATGACAACGTTCCTCACACAAAGAACGCATTTTGGCCGAATGTTTGACCAAATAAGCAGTAAGAGCCTCAACAAGCATCTTGTTCTCCGGAAATGGCACATTGTGACATTTTCCTGCCTCAAAGATTAAATACCGCTTTGAGGAAAGAGATTTTAAGCATTGATGAAACAAAGAAAATGGATGAAGGAATTGAAAGCCATTCCTTCATCGGGATATAAAATTATAAGGATGAATGGGTTAAGCGTTGGCATATACGCATCGTCGCTTCAGATGGATACAATGAGATAAATGTACCTGGAAATTAACAGAAATAAACTGTTCTATTTACCAATTGCCGGGACTGTCTGATTATACTGTACGTTTAAACTTTCTTTGTGTTGATTTTATTAATTGTGCAAACAACGGAAATCTTTTGCGTTTGACATAAGCTGTTCGCAGATATTTTGAATGTAGTATTCATCTACATGCTGTTTATTGTATATTCACGTACAGTTGGAAAAGGGTATGGACTACGCTTAACAAATTGGTAGTTTTCATGTTTTATGGAAAACTCTGGAACGCGTCAGTTTAGCTTTTCAGTTTCCCACACTCTGATAGAATTCATTTGTCTTTTTATAGACATCTGTCAAAAATGTGACGTCTGGTTCAACTCAGTACGTTCCTACATTTTTGTGTAACTTTGTCGCGCCGTTTCACAATGACGGTAAAAGAATAACTGTTTCTTGTTAACCATAGTTTCATTATCAATTAAACTAGAACAGCGCATAAGGTTAAAAGAAACAAGAACATAACAAATAAAAATAAAACAATAATAATAAAATACTATGATGATGTGAGTTATTTGATTTAAAGAAACTCTGGATTTTAAATAACCCCACAAAAAGAAGTCCAAAGGGGTCAAGGTCAGGTGATATGTCTGGCCGTTAAGTGGGACCGCATTTTCCGTCGGAAAATGGAAACGTCAAATTGAGGTATTATCCCGAACTTCTCTTTCATGGTCGAGCGGCAGCTAAATCTCTGGACTGGGCAAAATTGTGCTTGGAATAAAAAGTGACTAAAGCTTGCGAAAGTTCTATCTGTAGAAAATTCAAATATGCTTCACTGTAAGATTTCCGTCCAAGAAAAATGCTCCTAACACTATCTTTAAGTACGTCAGCCCATAGATTAGCTTTCTGAGGTAATTGACAATGTGTTTCTTCTCTTCAATCCTATGTGGATTTTTTTTATCTCTATCGATACGTTGAGGTAAAAAGTTGCTTTATCTGAAAATAAAGTATTTGTGGCAATATTTTCACGTTTATTACAAATTGGTTGCGTGATTTCACAGAATTGCAGCCTTCAGTCGAAGTCATCCTCACTTAATTTTGTACCAGGCAGACTTTTTGTGGGTATTATTTTCCTTTATGCCAAATTGTTTCCACAAACCTGAGGTTTATTCCCGTATCAATTCTTATTCGGCGACTAATACTATGCGAATTTTCTTCAATAGCCAATAGGACGTCTAGCTGCATGTTTTCATCTACCTATGGTGTTCCGTTATTAGGTAAATTTTCAATCTGACTATGTTCTTCATATTTTTCTTTGAATTTGACTGAAATGTTGACGTACCACGTTAGTAGACGATCTCCGTAACCAACTATGAATACGGTCTTTTCCACTGAGCGACATTTTTAGTTTATTAAAGGGAGGAATTGGCGATAAAATATTATTAACATTTAACCACTTGTCAATATTGACGTTAATAAATACTGACGTTGGCTTTGTTATTCTTTGGTTTGTCTAAGCTTACTAGAACCAAAACTACTATTGCAACGACACTGATATGTCGAATTCGTTTTTCCACCATTGATTTAATAACAATCTCTGAAACTCAGTGTAAGGGCAGGCACTGATTGATAAAGCCTTAGCATTATTGACAGTTTGCTTTTTTTCTGACAAAGCAAGGAGTAAATTTAAGATAACTTTTATAATTGAATGATCGTCATTGTAAAACGGCGCGACAGAATCGCACAAAAATCAGGAAACGTGCTGAGTAAAACAAGAGCTTTCAAATGAAGTGAAACCTGAAAACTACCAAATTATTAAGGGTAATCAATTTTTTCGCACACTGTGTTAAAAGAGCTTATAATGATATTGCTAAGTGAATTAAGGCATACTTTATTACAGGTGAAAACGGAATTAAGACCGGATGTAACAGATAATTAAAATATGCTTATTTCTCAGTGAGATGTAAGGGTCGTGAGTGTGTTACAGAATTTAAATATTTAGGGTGGCTTGCAGTATTACCGTAGGTCGTAAATCGGAGCTGTCATGCTTAACGAAAAATAATCAAAATGCCGTGTTAATAGGCGCCAGAATTTTGTTAAAACAAAATCGAGAAGAGCGCACCTGGGCACACGCAAATTACAGTCATATAAACAGACAATTATCTCTTACCTTACGCGGGATTTAATTCCAGGTGCACGTTAGTGAAGGTCCGGGATATCTACCTGCCAAAGTCTACAAAATAGTCACACCTTCAAAGTTACTACGCGTGTGATCAAATCAGCTGTTGAGTCAATGGCCTTCTCTAACCTATTTTTACGTTACTGTAAACCCAACACATTAAAAAAATACGTATAAACATACACTAAATATTTCCATAAATTAAATACACCCGAGCAAACAAGATGCCTAACAGAATTTTTTTATCAACTAACTTGAAGTAAAAACAAACAGAAAGCTAAATAATCGCTATTGAAAACCTCTCTAAATTTGTTACGTTTAATAATTGCTTTACTGGAAAAATTAACCTATCACTTCAGGTTGTGAATTTGCCATCCGATCACTTTCAAAACAAGCAACGTTTGATAAGCAAAATTAAACTTTACATAAAATTATACTTAAATGTTGAAATACCAAATTCCATCTTAGTAGCTTTTTACTGCAGGCAGGGAGGAAATTACAAATAATACTTATAAATTCAGAACACTATCCATATATTAAGTAAATCAAGATAAATGATAATACATACAATATACACTAGAGTCAGTTCAAATGCCTATTGTCTTTAACTTAAAATTAGGTAACAATCGCTTAAATGGAATTTTATTTTGCAAGGTCGCCTACTTCTATTCTCAAAGTAATCTTAAATTTTCAAAATAGAGTTGCTTAGTAAACCTCAAAACAATACGAGGATTCCTCTGCACTTACATTATGTCTTACACAACTGCGTGTTATTCTTTTAGCATCAGAACCCTAACTCCGGTTCTTCCGATCGTATCCTGATCATTCCCATGCTTAATCCCATCATGCACATATACATTATGTATGTATGTATGCTCGGAATCCAAACATTAAATAGTGTGAAAGCGTAGAAAAGAAAAAAATATGTCACCCAAACAATCAACTTGTCGAGTGCGAAGCATGGAAATTATGTTTCACTTCGGTTTTATAATTCATATATTCTATTATGAATGGAAAATGGTAACTTATCAAATGAGATGCTAAAATTTTGGCATAAAGCGACCAAAAGTCATATAACACATAAAATTCAGCTTTATTATTGTTATTTCAAACAGTAGAAAACGTGATCTATGACAGTGGACCAGTATAAATACAAGCTACGAAATAAATTAAGATGTGCATAACAGTAAAACAGATTTATTTTAGAACAAACAAAAAATAACTGAAAATAAATATAGATTTTGTGCCCTAGTGACAGCAAACTTCTTGGGCGAACCATCCAATCTTTATAGAACGAATTTTAGAAAAGTCCTCGGAAATCACCACAAGAAACGATAAACGGCTAGTTTTGCTAGCGGCTGCCTTCTTGAAAACATAAGTAACAACAGTTTGTAGAATTCTTATCTTTTGGGTTTTTTTATGATGTATTTTGTATTTATGTTATTCAAACCTAAACAATTCGATAACACTTACAGTTATCTTCATCAGTAGTAATATTATATTTCAAAATTGTGTAAAATGTTGAAACAATTTTGTGAAATTTCAATAATTTTTTCAAATTTCAACATCTTAAACAGTTTTGTAAGATAGTATTACTACTGACAACGATAACTGTAAGTGTTATCGAAACGTTTAGATCTGTATAAGTTAAATACAAAAATACACCATAAAAAAACCCAAAAAGGTAAGTTTTTTGAATATGTGTACAAGTTTACATTTTCATATATGCAACAACGTTGATAGAAAAGTTATCCAATAAAGACGAATATCCTGAGCTCGGTACGATCGTGCTGACTCGATGCTAACGGAAAAATTTAACCACTTGGTAATACGTTTTGGGACGGTGTTTCTGTAAATCATCATTAGTAGTAAACCGGGGTTAAGTTTGAAGTACTTAATTGGTATCCACATTTTGGATCCATGACATATCGTAACGCGACAGTTCGTAACCCCACAAATGGTAACGGACAATTCATAACGCCGTCAATTCGTAACGACGACACTTCGTAACATCTACAGTTCGTGACCACAAATATTCGTAACGGTATAATTCATAACGCCAACATTTATGTTTTTATAAAGTTTAGCATTACTGGATTTATACAAAGTGCATTTTCCTACACTAAAAATATTGGTGGAAAGTATGAAAGTATGCAAATGCACTTTTATCTAAATCCAGTAATGCTAAACTTTATAAAACCTTCAATATTCTTTGGTTGCCATCTAAAAAATATAAAACAAATGAACTAAATGTTGGCGTTACGAATTATACCGTTACGAATAGTTTGAGACATCGTTACGAAGTGTCGAGTACGAATTATGCGTAAATTGTCCTTACTATTTTAATTTAAATCGCGTTACGATATTTATCCACATTTTTATCTTTATTAATATAGCAATTTGATTAATACACGCTCTATGTTCTACAGTTAAAATAAGTTTGAAAATGGTAATGTAATAACGGTCGGTATAAAGCAACATCATTTGAGTTAGACGGTAAGTTTTTATTCCATTTTTCTCACTGCGAGCGGTAAACTAAAAGAACGCTCTACATTATAAATAATGTAAAATGAAATAAGTACAGTAAAAATGAATAACGACAAGGTAAAGCATGTTTGGCGCGGCATGTAAAACGTCTACTAAAAAGTAAACACCGTCATTGTACGTTATTTTTATCATTTCTCGTGATTTTCGTTATTTCTCCTTATTGTGATTTTTCCGTTATTTTTTTTTACTTCTTATTTTTTATTTTTCGCCATTTTTTGTCATTTTATTATTATTTGCCATTCATTGTCATCTTTCGACATTGTTCATCCATTGCTCGTCATTGTTCGATATTCATTTTTTGTTATTATCCAATTTTTGTCATTTTTATTTTTCGCCTTTTTGTCTTTAATTTCTTATCATTGATGGTGCTTTTTCATATTTCGCCATTTTCGTCATTTTTAGTTATTTTTAAATGTTTGCCTATAATTTTTTTATTTTTTGTAATTTTTTGTAATTGTTAATTTTTTTTATTTCTACCCATTTTCAATTTTTTTAAATTTTTTCTTATTTTCCACAATTTTTCGAAGTGTTTCGTTAGGTTTGGTCACTTTTCATGATTTATCGTCGTTTTCCGTCATTTTTTCGGAATTTTTCGTGATGTTTATTCAAAGGCACACGAATAGTGATAAGAAAAGGTGATTAGTATAAATAATTCAAACCTTCTTGCTGAAATAAGCTTTTAATAATTATAATTAACGCATTCCTGTTGCTTATGGACGTCTTTACGTATCATAATTTTTTATCTGCCATATACTAGTACATACATGAGGTTTCCATCGACAGCTACAAGAAAGAATTAGAGTAATTACGAAATTAGTCCCCTATTGTGAACTTATGTTTCAGAAAGATTAATAGTGACTCTCGATGTTCGTAATAATTCGGTACAATTTATCTAGTTTTAATCGTAACGGTCACAACTAGAGAAAGGATTCATTGTGATTCCAATAATTCATTTAGAAGATTATTAGTAGGTACATCTAATTCATAATATTTGCTTGAGGAATAAATTTTCGATTTAGTAAAGGAAACGCTAATGAGAATCTTATAAAGTATACCTACTTTTTTTATAGATTTCGGTTTATTTTACTTAAGTACATAAACTGAAAATAAACTAATTAAGAACATTATTAGCAAAAAAAAAAGATATGTACAAGTAGTCACAAATAGGAGCAACTAACATTAAATAAAATCAATAAAGCTGTTTATTACATTACCGAAATTATTGGTAACCCTCGTAGTAGTAAATTATTAATAATTCTTCTGTTATGTGTAGCACCCTTTCCCGAGATCACCATTCGGATATTATTTTTTCGGTGTGCAACATTCTGTTTTTCCAGCACATTTGTTCAACGACCCTTCCCACGTTCAAAACACTGGCATATAGCTATATTTACCTATTCTCTGCTTATAGTAGTATTTTCAATTGCATTGAATTGCCAGTGACGTAGTGGTAATCTAAGGATGAAGTGGCCATGTTCTCTAATGGAGTCATCCACTACGTATTGCTTTTCATATTTGTGTTGTTGGATTAATGAATCTATCTTTGAATCCTTCTTCGAAAATCAAACATTCTTTATTGTTAATCACTTTTGTTGCTCTTCTATTTCCTATGACAAAGATGGCGATTTTATACCTCACGTGAATCGCAAGCGACGTTGCCCATAACAATTAAGAATGGTTTCTGCCGGTTTGGTAATATGTTATCCTTCAACAACCCTTCAAAATTTGTTGCGTGTATATTGTCGTGATAATCACACTACTTTGAGTCTGCGTCGAACATTAAGCTGCCATTCTCAACAAAATTACCTTTATTTCAGGCGTTCAAGATTATAAACTTTTACCATTTCTACACTTTTTCACGTTTAATCTTTCCGGAACTTTTACAATTTTTGGCAAACAAGTACGCTTTATTTGGGAAAACAATTAGTTAAGGAAATGAAAGGGTCATATTAGGCATATAGTTTTAAAAACATCATTACCCTCTTAGCATACTTCGAATAAACTATATTATATATTGTCTGTTTTAAACTCCTCAAGAAGTTTCTCGAAAGGTACCGGTAATGGAACATTCCTTTTGTTCATTTCAATTACCTTCTTTAATATAGGCGCATATATCCATAAATCTTACGCGTTGCTCTTGCTTATGCTGGTTCAACGTACGCAACCCTAAATTATTTCTCTCAGCACAAATACTCGTACAGTTAAATATTAGCTTTCGGCAAGTTCGTTTAAACATTTCGAACATTTCGAACAAATTGAAATCGCAATAGTGTATCCGTTACTAAATCAGAATTCCATTCCTCTAGAATTTATTAGGAATTAGATACCCCTACTTATTACATTATTGAAATCACATTAAATCCTTTCTCTGTTAATCACATTTGCAATATGTGTAGTAAAAATATTACCTAATTATTGCAAAGAATAAATGAACATTATTCTTTGCAAGACATAAGTCCACTATAGGATGCTCAGTTCGTAAATAACCTACTTTCTCCGGACATCTTATATATGTACCGTATATAATAGAGCACTAATGCCATTAATTACTCTGACGTAACCATTTGTGTAAGTTAACGATTCCGCTTTAATGATGCATGTAATACGTAGAACATTTAGAGTGTCACTGCCTTACGCTTTTCGGTGGATGTTTTCCATGCTGCGCCAAACATGCCTTATGATATTATTACTTCTTTTTGGCACAGGTAGCTCAATACACGTTTTCTTCGAATTCAAATACCACGTGTTACAACTACAACTACAACAGAAGCTAAGTACGTTAATGTATAGTAACCTTTAATATACAATATATTCCAAATCCAACGTCCCTTTGTTATCAGAAACAAGCGGCTATACAACAGAATGGAAAGTAAATTTACTTTTATATAACGTAACGTTTATTCAAATGGAATTATTACGACGGTATTTTGTAATCAATTTTTGTTTATTTGTATGGAATATTATTGTGTTGTCTTCCCTTTGCGAAATTATCCTGTAAACGATCTTCCCAGTTGTCGCCATGGATTACTTTGGAGGAGCAATATCAGAAACGAAACTTACGAAATTTTCACTACTAGATTGCTTTCATCACGAACAGGTTTATAATAGTGTAGACAATAACTTGTCCATTCTGCAGGGAACCTTTGATAGTACTTTCTTGAGCCATGAACTACATGTTTCAAACGATTGAATTCCTCGGTTTTGTTTGCTAATTTAATATGGGACGCCAGCTCGCAGTTTAGCTTTTCCCCATTTAGTATACGTTATGTTGAACCAAAGCTCTCAAATTGATGATGGATGTGTCCAATGTCACGCTTACAGGTTTCCAACTTAGCGTAGCTTATTAGTTACAGGTTGTTGTATATTGTCCTCGTTTTGACAGTATGGTTGTGGCGCCGCGCTAATGGTACGGTTTCCCTACGTTCGATATCAAATGAGGTTTACAGTAATGCTTCACCCAGTGCCCAAGTGTAATATTTGGTAACTTCAACATGATTATGAACAAATATGTAGTCATGTGTTCGCTACTGGGGACAACTTAAGTTGTGTAGATAAAGTTTCAATCTGACCACAAGCACAAGGCAGTGACGATGAGAATGAAATTAAATCAAGTAACTAAATAAAAGTTACATAGTTTATTATTTTAGGAAGTGCCAGTTGAAGTAAGAGGCCTGTTTGGTCACTCAGTGCTGAGAGTAAGTAACACGTGCTTAATTTAATTTTTACAGCATGCTTTAAACTTAGAACTCTGTGGACGAATTTTTGTTACGATTACATATTGAAGTACGAGTAAGTACCAGTTATTGTAAAAGCTGTAAAAATTGGTTAAATTTTTTTTTAATTTTAGAATGTAATTTTGAGTCACTTACCGAAGTTAATACCAGATGATCAAGTAAGTAAAAGAAATTTAGGAAAATATGTACAGGTGACAACAATAAGCTTGAGCTCTAAGAATCGGATTGCGCAGTAGATACAAACCGGCTACTGATTGTGGTTCCTGCTATGCAGCTATTAAAACTGGTACTGTCCCAGAAAAATGTGTAGAAATGCAATTTAATTTATTTTATTTCATTTAATTCGTAAACATGTAACATTAACACTTTGCTTTTGACTAAACACGAAGCACCTATGGAAATGAAAGTTTTACGTATCTCCCGTTATTTACCACAACTTGCGCATCTCAGGGGTCAAGCTTATTACACAAACTTGTACGTCCCAGTTAGCACTAATCTTCTTTAGCGTAAATTACTTCTGAAATTAATGAAAATGGGTCGATTTATGCCTGTAAGTACCAACCATAAATAACAGTTTAAGAAGATCATAAAACTCCTTTTTAGGGTACATCTTTGACGGTCGACCCTGAGCTACTGAAATATGTAAGTAAAATTTTTAAAATTGACAAAAAAAATATTTGTCTTTTACAGTTAGTTTCTATTTACTTAATGAAGGTAATAATAACAACAATATAGTGAATACAAATTCAATTTTTTTAATTGTTACCCAGTTACCCGTTGATATTTCCAAAATCTATCCAGACAGACCCGAGCTTCAAGTAAGTAACCGTTAGCTGTTCAATGCTAGCTTCATTTTGCAGTTTGTAATTGTAACAAATTATTGTAACAAAATAATTTTAAATTTTTGTAATTATAGATCCCACTTATTCATTTCATAATTAACTTACATCCAGCATCACAAGTAAGTACAAAACCAATAAAATATTAGAGAAAGTTGTACAGGTCTGCCTTCTTTCAGGATTTAATTCGCATTTACCTTGACCGAATGACACCAGATGCTCAAGTAAACAAGATTATTATAAATAATTATTTTTAATTTTCTTATTATCAGGGTCGTATTTTACTAAAGCTTATACGCATCATTGAACCGCACTGGGTAAGGCATTGGTTTGTACACAAAAAAGACACTTATTAATTTCTTATTAGAACAACCCTGAAATTAAATTAAAATTAAACGTCCGCATATTAGAAAATGTAAGAATTACAATTCCCAATTACATGTATGTAATCTTAAGTTGTTATAGGTTATAAATTTGTACCGTGCAACAGGTTTGGAGGATATTGATAAGGTTAGTTTTGACTAGGTCAATAAGTTTTTTCTTATCATTTTGTTTTAGGGTACATTTCCTATGCCACGACCTAACCCAGTATGAAATAAGTGAGTTCTAAATCCTAATTTAATTAATTTTTTTACAGAATTATGATATTACTATGCCAGCGCCTTATCGACACGTACCAGTAATATATAACTAATTCAGATTTACTATAGTAAAGTATCTAATTTTAGGGAATAATTAATTATGAGTATTTACTACCAGGTAATATTCAACTTCAGGTAAGCTTTCATAAAGGTTCAATTTCGAAACTAAAAAGATTTTTTTTTAGAACCAACTTCGTATTTTCATAAATAGTTTTGACCAAAACATGCAAGTAAGAATTTTAAAAATATTTTCTTGGATATAAGTGAAAAAATTTCAGAAAAAACTTCGCTCACTTTTTAGCGTACTTGAACCACTTTCTCTAAAAATTCAAGTAAGTGAAAAATATAATTACCATAGTATTTAAAAATTTACACAATTTTAGGACCAACTGTACTTAATCATCAACGGAAACATAAGCTCGCAGGTAAGGTTTTGTGTGTAAAAATTGATGAACGCTTTGATTAAAAATGATGGGGCTATGCGATTTATTAGGTTACCAGTTTTAAGGAATAATTTGTATGTAAAAAAATTGCTGCAGTTATATCGTTCGTGTGTGTGTTTGTGCGTGTGCGTGTGCGTATGTGCTTCTGCGTGTGCGTGTGTCGTGTGTGTGCGTGTGTGTCGTGTGTGTCGTGTGTGTGTGTGTGTGGTGTGTGTGTGCGTGTGTGTCGTGTGTGCGTGTGTGTCGTGTGTGGGTTGTGTGTCTGTGTGTGCGTGTTGTTGCGTGTGCGTGTGATCGTGTGACGTGTGCGTGCGTGTACGCTGCGTCGTGCGTGCGTCGTGTACTGTCGTGCTGCGTGTAGCTGTGCGTTCGTGCGTGTGCGTGTGCGTTGTGCGTCGTGCGTCGTGCGTGTGCGTGTGCGTGTGCGTGTGCGTGTGCGTGTGCGCGTGAGCATGTGTATGCTGTGCGTATGAGTGCGTGTGATTAGATTTGATTTTGCTTGTCTTTGGGAGAACGAATCTTAAACATCCGACATTTTCATGAGCAGATAATATTTTCGGACAAATTTACTCACACCAAATGGCGTCCTTTCATATCATCATTGTAGACTATGGAGCGAAGAATCCACAATACTAAATAAATTCCAGAAGGCAATACTTTAAAAAAATAAATGTATGGTGTGCAGTTTTATGCAGACTTGGTGTTTTGCCATTCTTTATTGAAGGAAACCTTAATCAGAATATGTACAGGCTGTCCCAAATTCGAGGGCAAGCATGGGGATCTCGCTTATTATAAGAGATAGGATATAGGTTTAAATTCGGCACTTTTGCTAAATTCGATGCCGAGTAATAATCTGAAAAGAAATTTGAGCTAACTCGAATGGATTTGGTTTTATGCTCAAAAACTAAAAATTTCGATTTTGTTTTTCGCGTTTGGCTACCTTATCTATTAGGAATTTTCAAAATTCGATTAAACATTATTAAGGCAACTTTTACGCACAATACTAATACGGTATTAAAAATATTATGCGACGTTTTGTTTATTCTGAACCATCATCAGGTTTATTTTTCTTATGGGGTTAAGATATATTTTATGTCGTTGGATGGAGAATGTTATGCTGATTTTAGCAATATATAACACTTCATGGTTTGATCGACTGCGAACTAAAATACTCTTAAATTAAAAACTAATATTAAATTATCACGATACCCATGAATCAAACAAAACTCAGGAGTTGGCTTTTGTCATGTCATTTTCTAATTGTAAAAGGGTAATAACTGCAAGATCCTACGTGTTAGTGCTTTAAAATTTGCAAGTTTCTTTAGAATGTTTTCAAATTCGAAAAACGAGACATGATAAGGATATTTTATAGCTGCAATAGAAATAGTGTCAGAGCAGAACAAAGATATTTAGAGGAATATCCGAGAGGCAGCAACCAAATACTATTTGTTAGTATTATACTAATTATAAGAATTTCCACTCACTTCACTGCTAATTTCAGCAGACATTTTTTTGGAGAGTTATGACTTTATGTTATCCATCTTAGGTTCAAGAAAACATCTACCAGAGAAATAGAGCAAACTATTGAAGGGCCAAAACGACAGTTTGGCGAGTGTTAAAGCATCACCATTATAAACCATTTAAGTTACACGTTAGTCAAACTCTTCGACCTGGGGACGATATGAAACGGTTGGATTTTTGTAACCAACTTAATACCAAAATGCTGGAAAATCGCAACTTTCTCAATCAAATATTTGGACGGATGAGTGCAATTTTCCACTAATGGAATGTTTAATCGTAATAACGAGCTCTACTGGTCCGTTGAAAATCCACGAATTAACAGGCAAATGCGAGGACAAGGCCACCGGTCCTTTAATGTGGGTTGGAATCTGGAAGGATAGGCTCCTTGGGCCAATTATTTACGAAGGTATCCTAACGTCTCAACGCTACCTCGCATTTCTAACAAACCAATATCAGACCTTTTGGATGATGTTCCGCTAAACGAAAGATGACTCTGGTGGCAAATGGACGGAGCTCCTCCACATAATGCTGCGATAATAAGTGAATATCTTAACGGCGAATTTCCTGATAAATGGATGGGAAATAGGGACCAGCAAGAAGTCCAGATTTAACCCCTTAGATTACTTCCTCTGGGACTATTTAAAAATATGATTTATAAGACGCCACCGCAAAATATAGAAGAACTCCAGAATAGGGTTGTTAATGAACTTCGTCAAATTCCCAGGCGAATCATTCAAAGAAGCGTAAACAATTGTAGAAGAAGAATTCGTTACTGTATTCAAGAAGGAGGAAACTTGTTCGAATATTTATTATAATAATTTTTGGTTGTTTGTCTGTAATTATTTTGTTGTTACCTATGATAAATTTGCTTGTCGCTATTATGACCGTGTTACATAGACCTACTGTTTGAGTTGTTTGTTAATGTTTTTTAAATTGTTTAACTGTTTTATATTTTTGGATGTTCTAACGAGTTTAACAAATTAAATAAGTAGAACTACTGTAATTATTCCTTGCTGGATCCAAGAAGGCGGAATCTTGTTCTTCGTATTTTTCATTATTTTAGTTCGATTCGATCAAACCATAAAGTGTTATATATTGCTAAAATCAGCATAACATTCTCCATCCAACGACATAAAATATATCTTAACCTTAGGAAAATAAACCTGATATGGTTCAGAATAAAGAAACGTCACATAATATTTTTAATACCGTATTAGTATTGTGCGTAAAAGGTGCCTTAATAATGTTTAATCGAATTTTGAAAATTCCTAATAATAAGGTGGCCAAACGCGAAAACGAAAATCGAAATTTTTAGTTTTTGAGCATAAAACCAAATCCATTCGATTAGTCAAATTTGTTTATGATTATTACTCGCATAATTTTAAAATGCACGAATTTAAACTATATACTCTTATAATAACAATCCCATGCTTGCACTCGAATTTGGACAGCCTGTACATGATGATTCTTGAAAGGTTTGTTGATGAATTCCTTAAAACGCCACAGTAGCTTTCAGATACGGCTGCCCTGCTAATTTATATTTATTTCCAACTGAGAAATGAAATTGCAATGGATTGGTAAAACTAGATTTTAAGTGCTCAAAGTCACCTGATCTACTATTTGATTTTGGTATTAGAGTAGATTAAAACAATTATTATTCAAAAGAATTCCGGATGATTACAAGTTAAAAATAGATTCAAAACGTACGCAACATTGCTTTGAACAGTAAATATTTTATGAACTTTAACTTAAACCTCGAATGATTTAATTGATAAATGTGTCATAACTCACAGTAGATACGTAATTTTATTAATGTTCTATTGTTGTAAGATATTATCAATATAAAAATAGTTTGATAGTTTACGTGTTTGATTTATGGGATCTGGATGGAAATATGTACATTAAAACAATTTTCAATTTTGCATTAAGTTATAGTAAACGATTTTAAAGAATTATAGATTAATTAATGAATTTGAATGAAACGTATACAATAAATGCATTCGTCAAGTTCGTATAAGTAAATAGCGTTGTATTTTACTGCGATGTGGAGTCGGTTATTGTAAAGCTGTCACTTTAGATAAACAATAAAATCACTGAAATATACAAACTCAATCGTAATCCCGGTTTACGATCTCTTCAACCCTTTTAAACTTTTCTGAGCTACGTGTTGAAATGTTAGCCAATGAATCTCTATGTCACAATTAACGAAACATAACTGTGATCGCACCTCATTTACTAACCAAGGGATATAAGACCTTGAAAAATGGTTACTAGCACACATAACATGTCTTGTAAGCCATTAAAACCATCAAAAGGTTCAAGATTCAATTTTGAGTTCCAGTTACGCGTTTGATGCGGAAGTAATTCCATCTCAACCACCACCAACGACGTACTCACTCAAACACGCGGTCGGTACTCATTGATGTTGAGAGGTCTATTAGCCGCGGCCCAAACGGCCCTTTCCAGCCCAACAGCCGCCTCCTGGTTTCGATTACATTCATACCGAAAACAATTAAAATATACAAACTCATATATATATATATATATATATATATATATATATATATACATATATACACACACGCATATATACAGTCGCAAGTTTATTGAGAAGGACTTATAATTCATTAGCAAAGCACTATGTTCGTTTCTGTAATGTCACACATACTACGTCCTCATTCATCTCAACAAAATAAGCAAAACTTTCTTTTGTTTCAATCAAACATAATACTCAATTCTATATCCAGAAAAATAAAAATTGTATCAGTTCAAATGGCGAAAGGTATTACTGTTTGGAGACAAAGTTCCTTTCATTTAATTTAATTTAAAAAAAAATGTTAAGGACAAAGAAGCATTTCCTCTGATCAAAAATTAAACAAATCTACTAAATTAGTATAGTTGTGTGATGTACCCTCGCATACTTAAACCTGCCTTCCCCTCTTAACTAATCTAGCTCACTTAAAAAAAATTTTAGTTTTAATGCATTCACTCTTATCACTACCAAATTCAAATTTGGAGGCACCAGTCATCGGGGTGAGGGATGTTCTATACCCTCAATACCTCTTGGTAAGGTGGCCCCGGTTGTCGAAATATGACAAATCCGGTTATGTGTAAGAATTTTGAAACATTTCATTTATGTCGAATGGAAATAATCTTACTATAGAAAGCGCATATTTTTAAACCGATGGTATTCTATATTTCAAACTGGGCGCTGTAATTTTTATTAATTCACCGAATGATCAAAAATGAAACTTTGTATTTATTCAGTTTTTTCTTCAACAGGAGAAATTTATACAAGTAATTAACTGGATTTATCAACTTCCGCCATCCATTATAGTAAGTATTTGGAGTTAACTCACTTATAGTAAAAAAATTTGGAAAATATTAATTATAAATGTTTTAGGGTAACTTGAACGTCATTAATGGATTACTCAATAGAGGACTTGGCGTATGTATTATTACTTAAATAATTGGTTAAGACTTCCTTATATTTAAAATTTCTTTTATTTCTATTAAACAATGAAAACATTAATTATGTACATGTGGGAGTTAATTAATATATGTACATAGATTATAATACAATAATTAGGAACACCGTTCTTCAACGATGGCTCAATGAGCAAAACCGCACATTTTTAATACTTTAATACAGTGTGTTGGTTTTAAAAGTTACAATAAAAGTATGTTGTATACTGTAATTTGAAAGTATCATATGTATATAAGCAAATACGCTAAATTTAGCGTATTTGGTATAAGCAAATACGCTAAATTTAGCGTATTTGGTATAAGTTTGTTTAGGCAGCCCGATCGACTAAAAACTTTAAATCGCATGACATACAAAATTTTCAATTATTCCGTGTAAATTAAAAAAAAATGTTTACAATCTATCAATGGGTTTGGCTTTACAAACTCAATTCTTAAAGTGACTCAAAAAGAAATAATTTAATGATATGGGGTTTTGGTACACTTAGGAGTAATAAAATTGAAGCTCATCATTCAACACAGCGGCCAAGAAAATATCAGCAAGATTCTGATACTGACGAGTAGAACATGCGTCAATATGTAACTGATTTTAAATTATTAACCAATGGCGTTATAGGAATTTTTATCACTCGCAAATTAATAAGAATTTTAAATTGCCCCGGCTGGGAACAACGTATAGAATTTAAATTAGGTGATCAAAAATGAGGTAACTTAATTAAAATTATCTTAATTATTAAAAAGTAATCGAAGCACGGTGATAAGAAATATCGATAAACCGACCTTATCTCGATATGCACCAACATGGTAGAATATACTTAGACATTTAAAATTTAAATACTAATTGTTTTAAAATACTAATTGTTTTAAAATACGTATGCGTTTAAAATTAAATTAATTGGTATTGTCAAATTTGCCGTGTACAATTTATTTTAAGTTCGTTATTCAATTTGTAGTAAATATAACTGATTAATCCGTTATTATCATATTTGTACAATACGTTTACTTGATAGATCATTACAACTCAAAATCAAATTTAACCCTTATGTGCATAGTAAGGTCCCAGGCATCTTTCGCATCTTCAAGCCCAATTTTTTATAACTTTTCTTCGAGCTACGTTGTTTAAACTTCTGTTTAGCCTAAATGAATCCCTCTTATGTTGATTACATAATGACACAATCATGCAACTCAATACAAAATTGAGTTTTTGCATAAAATAAAAGTTTACACCTTAAACGCACGATCCAGGTACCGTGGTACCTATATACATTGTGCAGGTTTAGCTATATATATATATATATATATATATATATATATATATATATATATATATATATATATTATACATATACCGTGTCCAAGATAAGGATGCCCACTATGGGGATCTCGGAAACGGTAAAGATGGAAGGTCGGTTAAATGGAATAAAAGTTACGCATTTGAGAGGATGTATTTATGGTCTTTGTAGAACTCGAATATCTCTTTTAGTTTTTGAGATATTTGAAAAAATTTAATTTTCAGATTTTCGTTTTTATTTTTTCTGACCTTATTTGAAGAGCTACAAGAAAAGAAGAGCACATTTTCATTGCCACTTAATACTTTTGATACATCGTTTCGTTTGTTTGCAACCATTATCAACTTTATTTTTTAAATACACGAAAAAATTATTTTTGCCATATTTAAATTCTCTCCTTGATTCTGAATTCAACCATATATATCACACTTTATATTTTTGATACGTTTCGGATGAGAAAATTCATATTCAATGTAAAACATCGAAAACGTACAGTTAAAATACTAGAAACATTAGAAAACTGTAAAATTATTATAAAATAATGTTTTCTCATTTTCTAATGCCTGTTATATGCATTTGATAAAAATAAGTTGGCTTTGCGTTTTGTTTACCTACCTGTCATAATTGATTGTTTATCTGTATTGTTTGTTTGATGGTCTTTGAGTTAATTACATTTTGTGTTTACCTAAAAACAATATGGTAGGAGTACATTTTGCAAATAATGAAAAATTAGATATACTGACGTCTTACATTTTGTGCCAACGTAATTGTTCTGAAGCCGAAATAATGTATTTAAACAAATATCCAGAAAGGCGCCAACCTCACAAAAGAACTTTTCGCACATTAGCAGTTAATCTAAAAAATATTGTGCGTTCAAAAATCTGTAAAATCTCGCAAGAAACCTTGCGATGAAGAAAACCCAATACTGTTTTATTAGCTGTAACAGAATATCCAGAGGTTTCTACTAGGAAAATTGAAGAGGCAACTGGCATAGCCATTCCACAGCTCATTATGTTCTAAAGAAGGAGAAAGTACAGGTTGTCCCATTTTCGTATGTTTTACGGAGTTCCTCGCTTATTTTTTAGGTTAGAACCTTGCGGTTTTCGCGACACCGTGCTATTTTTAATGAAATCAAAGATGCACTAATCAAATTTGCCATATGCCATCTTAATTTGTGTGTTACAGGGTGATTTTGGAAACATTGAATTTTCAGTCATCCTCTCTAACTCTGTTATTGTCAGACATTAAAAAGTAAAACTGATATTTGTAGATTTTTTACGTAGAATCCAGTGGCGCAACAGTCGACCTTCCTGAAACAGTAATGCCGTCATTACTAAAATTAACTTACAAGTATGTATGTCTTACCTATCTGCCTCCGTGTACTCCTCATCCCATTCACAGTGTCGCATTCATCTTGTCACATTCGTTTCGTCACATTCACCTTATAATTTTCATTTTGCCAAATTCATTTTTTCACATTCATTTTGTCACATGCATGGGTACCGTCTTAAAAAGTCAACCGTGACATTCGCTTCAAAGCGCATATAACCTCTAACGCACTTAATCACATTGATTATGTACCTATTATTATGTATGGCCCTCGCTACTCTGTAGGGTCCGTCAACTTTATTCACCATTGGTTACTTACTTTGGCATCCGCCATGCCAGTAGCTGCAGATCACTGTAACACCAATTCACTTGCCTTATTCGGTACCCTTTCTCCGCCTTTTAAATGTGACGTCAACTAGGTAGGGGGGTGGGAATCTAGAACCAGAATTGTGTCATAACGTGCTTGAATTTATCTACTCACCCACCTTAAGTTAAGGGCCCCCTTACCACGGTTTGTCTGTAACTGATCCATACTAGAAATACTCGCATCAAGGTCGTCACCTCGACGCTTTCCTCCTCATTAGTTGAGAAAGGTCTTACATCACCGGATCCAACCTGATCCACTGGGTTTTGTCAACCTTGTTACCATTATCTGTATCTCACCCACGTCAGCCAGATCAGTTACCAACGTGGCGGTGATAGAACATCAACTGGGCACGGGCGGGTACCTGGAACTCGAGTTCATCGTGTTACTGATGCCTCAAATTACTTAAAAACTCCAACAACCTACTCGTAACGCCAGACTTCGGTCACTAACTATCCGGCGTGGGTACCCAAAATCGCCACAGAAATATCTTTTGATCTGGCGAGTGCTGCCGTGAACCGTAAAGTCTTTGTAGGTTTCGCCAGTACATATTTGGTGAACCAGTCTACCAACATGAGCATGTAAACATACCCCTTGGTGCTCTTGACAAAAGGACCTAAATGGTCAATGTGGATTGTATCGAAGGGTATTGAACGTCTTTCAATGAGATATAAGCGCCCAGAGTTACCATTTTTTTCCAAACGCACACCGCAAGCACGATTTCACCTACTTTATCATGAAATTCGTCAATTTAGGAAATGAATGAGTGACCTTAAGTAGCTTTAGACACCTTCCCCCGTCGGGGTGGCCAATATCGTCATGATGTCGTCACCCCAGACTGTAATTCGCCACTTGGTACGTATCGTCGCTTGAGGTAATTCTGTAAAGCCTGCGGTCCTTCGCCTTGTGGTTCGCCTCGACGTAGTTTTCCGCTACGCCTGGACCCAACGCAGTTATTATCTGTTGCGCAGTAGGGTTTTGTAATCCCATTGTAAGGAACCATTCAGACTCCGCCGTCGCGACCACATTAACGCCTACACAGCTGGTTTGTCGTTTTCACCTATGGGGTTTCAATTTAATGCACCGATATGATACATCTTTACACCACCAACTTTTCGAGGGACTAAACCTCCTTCCACGGTGAGTCACCACCTTGAATTTCACGCTTAACGTCCTCCACCGCAGATAAAGTCTCAAGTTCATAGCTATGGTATGCCAGTTCGGTTAAGGTAGTGGTTAGACTGAAATAATATCTGCTTCCCAAACAGCGCACCAACAAAACGCCTAACACTTAGTAGCATCAGTAAGCAACTTAGTTTACGCTTCACTGTCATACAACGCCAAAATTGGTCTCTACGCCGACGCCTCTTTGATCTGGTCAATAGTTCTTACTGTTAATCGTCACAAAACCACGCCACTTCTTTCTGGGTTAGGTCGGTAGAGGTTTTGCTATACTGGAGAAGTCTTTTACCAACCACTTGAGATAATACGCCAGTCTCAAGAATTGACGCACGCCGCGAACTTCAGTGAGTGTCAGGGAGGATTGTACCGCCTCTACTTTACGCCTCCCTAGTCGAACACGATCGGCACTAACCTCGTAACTGAAATACTTCACCCTCTCCATTAAGAAAGGGCATTTTTCCAACCTCAGTTTCACGCCCGCATTCGCCATTTGTAACACCTTATCAAGTGTAGTTAACCCGTCCGCTACCAGACGATATTAGCAAGTCGTCCATATATACCAACACCTCACCATACCACAATTATATATCGCCATCTTTCAATGAATTGTTACACTCTCACCAGTACGTGTCCCTTCTCCCATTGGATGAACGAGTCTTTGAAATTTGACACCTGCACCATTCTGGCCCTGGTGCTCACACGCCTCTCGTTCAACCTGAGCCTCTCGTCTGGGGAACCGCCGATTACCACAACTATCGCCACTAAGGAGAGCCTTGGCGCGTATGTGGAGTCCACCGCCAACGAACTTCATACGGCTGTGGCTCCTCTGCCTCAACCGCAAATCGCCCTAACAGTGCACTGATGTCGCCGTCATCAGTCAGCAACGCTTTGCCATCCTTAACCACCAGAATGACCCCTGGTATCTGGAGAGCCGCCTGCTCAATAAGCAGTTATATACGCCAATATCTACATCTGTCACCAATGCCTGGATGGGTAATTGTATCCCATTAATCTTGTCGAGAAATAACACCTCGCCTAACGACAGCACTTGGCCGCCTCCCAATCCCTTGAGCACCACGCCTTCACTATCACGCATGTTTGTGAATCCCAATCGCCCCGCCAGGAAATCGTTCTACAGTGCCACTGGTGTAGCGCATCTCGCCGAGTGCGCGTTTGCCCTGTACGCCTCTGGTAACCGTACAAGGTGCAGGAGATAGTATTCTCGCCTGTGATGCCGACTCGCGCATTCAATGCCACCTTGTCTCGGTAATATGCTCCCTTTGGACGGTTTACGCCTGTTCGCCAGCTCTTCGATCATGGCACCGAAAGTATTGCGCAAATGGAACGCCCTCTTTAGCACCTCTTCGGTGCTCCGTCCAATCGCGCCTGTCTCGCCAGCACTTTCTCCTTCCCAGACCAGCCATGCATTTCACCGAGCATGTCCAGCCTAGTGACCCATCTGTGGATAGATGCATCCTCGCCGTCTGGGTCAAACGGCTCTATTAAATGCCATGCTTCCTGTCGCCCGACCTCGCGCCCTTCGCCATTCTTTTTTTCCGAGTAACAATAATTAAATACTTAAATTCTTAGAACACCCATTATTCTAGAAGGTATGTTAAATTAATTATCAGAAATCATAATTAGGTATTTAAACTTTTACAAAATTATTTATTCAGAGCTTAGAATGTAGGTAAATGATTAGGCATTCTTCAGGAAAATGGGTAATTACATGGCCAAACATCTATTTAGAAATGTATTTTATAAAACTACTTACAGTAAATATGTATGCTATATGCATCTGTAAACACAACTTTGCAAAAAAATCATGCAGACTGTTTTTCTAATTTAAAACCTATGTAGGTACACGGCTACCCTTACTGTGCACAATAGGTATAAAAGTCGAATGTGCACATGGCGTTTAAAGAAATCAAACTACTGCCACCAAATAAACCATTTCTCATTAAAGAGTTGTCTGTTAGTCCCACAGTATTACTTAGACCTTCGTAACTTAAAACCTTAAATCGATTTTTATACGAACATTCATTATGTAAGATTAATTGATAAAAATAACGTGAGACATATGTCCACTACGGTTGTTCTTGACCTTTTCTAGCAATTGTGGCTGTATACCGAGAACAACAACAATACAGGTTTCCTAAGTTTACAGGTTTATTAGCACAAACCAATCACTTTCAGGCAAACTTATATTCTTCAGACTCACTTCGTGGAATTCCATATTTAATAGCATTGATATGTTAAATACAATATCATTTCTCAATTTCTTACGTACGCGGTTCAAGGGAAAAGAATTGGCGATAGTTCTTTAAACTCGAGAATATCTGCTCTAAAACATACCAATTCAATAAGTTTAACGTTGCCCTACTGGAATGGATGCCATATACTGAACAACTTTATTTACAACATAAATGTTTAGCTGTATAACGGTCTTATTGAAACAAACACACACCTGTGTGATATAAATGCTATTGTTAGTAGTAAAGACTTTATTAAACATAGTATCCTTTTAAATAAGCCCACAAATTTAAAATGTGTCATTATATCGTAGATTTTTAATGTTTATGGCTAAAAAAGGAACTACTACAAACAATATCTATATTAATAGTCTAACTTAATTTTAATTAATTGTAACGATAGTGAAGTCTCATCGTCAACATCAAACAAACAATTTATTAGAAACGCAAAATGCATAAAGTATTGCAATACAATAATGAACCTTATTCATAGCAACGATTTGAAACAAATTTTATTGAAATGTATACAATAATAACCTTAATGTTAAAAATTATTTTTGTAAATACATTGAGCTTCTAATACTTAACCTACAAGGTTTAAACGCACACAAAATTGCATAGATTGAATCTGATACTCTAACTCGATAGTAAATGTAATTTGCCTAACTGAAACTTGGTATAAAAATTATGCGTCCTAGTTCTTGTATTTTGAGGACTACAAAGTTTTGTTATGAAGTACAGTATGGATAATTCATAATGCTAACATGCTATAGATCTCCCTCGGGAAATCTTACTAAATTCTTTAAGTTATTATTTGATGTTCTAAACTTTACTTACAGTAGTAACTCCGGCATTACACTACGTGGTGGTTTCAACTTGTACTTTCACAAAAACGCACAGAATGTTGCGTGTTTCAGGCATATGTCATTTAACTTGTCTGAGGTAATTGTTGAACCAACCAGAAAATTAGCTATATTATATAACGTTTTTGTTAATTTTAATGGAAGTATAAATAAAGTACATCCTTGTACAATATCAGACCATAACTATATCACATTTAAAACAAACAAACTAGATAAAAATCCAGTAACTAAGTGTCGCTTGACAATCACCAAGCGCCGTTCAACAGAAATTCTATTTCTATGTTTCAAAAAGCATTAGGGGAGAGTGTTCTACAGTGAAACATGTTCCACACTGAAACAAACTGATTTTTGAATTTAAATGCCGCGCCAATTCAACGCCTAACTTCGCTTCAGACAAGCTCTTGTCTCCCTCTACTTGTCGCCGTATTTTCAGTGCGTTTGCAACCGTTGTTATGTTAAGCCCGTCAAAAAAGTTCTTTTTTGGCGTGATATTCTAATCCCAATTATTTCATTTGAGGTTTGTTAAAATGTTGTCGGGTGAAGCACATATTTGCTTGTTATTTACGATAATTGAAGATTTTAAAGTGTATTGCGTTAGATTATTGTTTTTGGCAGTGATCGGTGGTCCAGATTGAAATAAACGATGGCGGGTTACAGTGAAACATGTTTCACTGTACCCCATACAGGAAAACAATGTAATAATAATATAAGTAAGTGCGTGTTACAAATGATAATTTTTATTTCAGTTGCCATATTAAGTTTTAAAATGGCCCACAACCGTAAACAAAAGACAAATATTGACACTCTCAGTGAAGAGCATACGAAAGCGGCTGTCCGCCTAGTTATTGAAGAAAATGTGCCTATAAGATGAGCAGCAGCGTCACAAGACACTGATTACGTTACTTTATTTAAGTCAGAAGTAAAATTGAGGTTAATTTTTACACACTATGAAGAAAAAAGTGGTATCTCGGCTTCAGGAACAGGCATCCAGAATTAAGTTGTCGAAAAACCAGAGTCTTGCAGTATATCCTGTTCTACTTCGTTTAATCGACACAATGTTTCAAGTTTTCGCAAAAATATTAAAGCAGTGCTTAAGCGTAAACCACGTTTTAGTAATGGAAGTAGAATATTTAACTTAGACGAAACCGGAACCACCACAGTACAAGTTCCTCCAAAAATTCTTGCAAAAAAGGGTATGAAACAGTTGTCTCAAGGTCCATTTTAAAAAAAATGTCAGCTGTTAGAGACAGACCCTAAGTACATTCTGAGCCAACGGTAATTAAAGAATAGGGACAAGAAATAGGACAACGGCGAGAAGACGAAGGCACTGATGAAACACTTGTACGCGATGCAACTACAAATTCATCTTTGTTTGTTTCTCCACAAATCTTTTTGTGGGTATCAAAACACAAAAGGAAAGATTCAGAAATCCAGAAGGCAAGGAAAAACAGTTATTGCGGCAGACACGCCTGAAAAAGACGAATTAGTGGAAAGAGAATTGTCTAGGAAAAAACGAAACCAAGCAGCAGTTAAAAAGGTTAAAAGAAAAGTCACAGATGACAGTTATCAGGACGAACCAGAACAAGAATGGCACGAGTCGTAAAGTGACACTGAATGGTCACCTGAAGATCCACTTCCGGGTTTTACCGAGGAATTAACTAGACAACCAACAAAGATGATTTCGTTTCGGGTCAGTTTAAAACTAAGAATTTGGTTTACTTTGTAGGAAAATTATTGAAAAGCTCACAAGTATTAAAAAAATTCGTTTTTCCCATAATTTCAGATATTTCAGCTGTGAAGCTAGTGGATATTAAAATGATTCTACCTCAACACATTCCATCAGGTTCGACTTCAAAACAGCAAGAATACATAAGCTTTGAGATAAATTTTGACAGTTATGATGATCGTTAAAATATTTTAAGTTCATTCGCTTAGATCTGGGTGACTGAAATTTCTATAATACGTTGTTTTCTTTTGTATGTTAAATATATTTGCGTAAAAAATATGTGTTTCATTGTAACCCACCGATAGTTTCACTGTGCCCCATGCATAGCCTACAGCGAAACAAATAGAATTATAATAAAACCTAATAAAAAACATACAGAGTGCTCAGGATTAAAATGGATCAAGTCCAATTTGCTGCCTTTTTTAATAATCTATTTTGTAGATGTAGAAAACATCCTTTATTTCAGTAGAGAAATGCATCAAGTCACGATTCACGTATTAAGCGGCAGGAGTCTGATTCCATTTGATTTCTGAAAACCGTTTTAATTCGATTCAGAAGTGAAATGGACCAAGTCGATAAAGTTTCCACTTGTATGAGACTTTTTAATATAAATCGATTTTAGTGTGTTAAAGTGTAGTGACAAATACTTGTTTTGTTGCAATGGATGGAAGTGAAACGGAGTCTGTCTCTATTAACAGTCTCACTAAAAAAGGCCCAATTACTTCTCCACCTAGAATCCCGCACCACACATTTACAGACCAACCACCCTGATGTTGGACCTCCTGTATCCAGTGGGGATTCGTTTCAGACCATTAGTGCATATTGTGTCGATTTACACTACCATCACTATGAAAAGTAACCTCATCTGTCCACATAATTCGTGAAAGTATTTACAGGATCGTCGTGTATCATATTTGAGAGCCAGTTGCAAAAATCCAACCTGGTATCGAAATCTTGAGCATTCAAACTATGGTGTAGGACCATGTGATATGGGTAAAATCTAAAATAGTATATATTATAAAGTAATCAGATCAATAAGATACATTGAAGTCCTTCGTTGTTAGTAAACGAAAAGGACTTTAAATGCATTAACTCTCGTAATGTTATTACGAATTTTTTTCGCCGGTCTCATTATTTTTTATTATTGGTACCTTTTACTTTACTTTGCCTCACTTAATTATCATGTGATAGTTAAAATCTATTCACATAGCATAAGATAATTTCATTAAATAATTTGTTGTTGAAACTGGACATAAACATATAACGACAAACGAAAAAATTAAAACATTTTATCATACCGAATAAAACATGCATTAATAAATAAGTAGTCACCTGTGTTCTCTTAAAATATTTTGGACGGTGGTTCGACATATACCGAAGTCTCTAGCTATAACTTGGTGCTTGAATGAGGGTTAACATTTACATAAGCTAAAACATCAATAACATTTTCCTCTGTTCTACCTCTGCGTTGTCTTCGGTACACAGGAAGATTCACATTTCCAGTAGTACGCACACGGTGTGCTAGTCGGAGAAAACTCTTCTGCTGTGATGCCGTTGTTTGGGTACTGCAGTGCATACACTCTAGCAGCAACGGTTGCATTTCTCATACTTCAAAATAAACTGCCAACATATCAAATGCTTCTTCATTTGTAAGAATCATTTTGGTACGAAAAGATAAAGAAAGTCTATTAAATGCAACACGATGAATAATTTTTGACATATGCGTGAAAATCATAGCTTGCTTGTTTTCAACAGGGAATTTATTTTATATCTTACTGCCCTCTTTACTAATTTTGTTGTCATCAGTAAATCGTAATTCATATTTTAAACTGTATTTGTTGTTGCTGGGCAAATATCGGTTTTTATTGATATTTTATGCTTTTGATTTACTAACACATCGCTTGAAAACAAATATAACATTCTTATATAATTAAAAATGTTAGATTTATCAGATTATTATTTTATAATTTGTTCTCATTGTTAGTAGAGACAGCATTACATTTAGGTAATCTAGCGGCAACCATAACATTAGTATGATAACAGTTTAAATTACTGCAGACCAATGTAAGATTTTTCATCCAGGCTAAATTTGATATTTCCGTTAACGCGAACTAGCCTACTAGACGTTGGAAGAACAATTCCGCCATTTACCTGTTTCTTACGATATCTCAGGATAGAAAAGATATCGACTTGCAGTTTTCACTGTTTTATTACTAATTTAGTCTACTTTTAAGCTACTTAAATTTTTATGCTTACATTTAAAATTGTAAAGACTTATTACTTCAACCAATTTTTAATGTTATAAGTATGGAATGTAAATTAGAGAAACACAATATTAAAAAATATTAAACAGCGCCTCTAGCATTTATGTTATTAATCACATTGCTTCAAATTTACAAATTTTCTATTGTTGTAACAAAAGCTCTTTCAAACAACATCAAGTTTATTAAAATCGGTCAAGCAGAATCTGAATTAAAGGCGTTTTTTCCACTCTCCCCATCCCTTATTTGAAGAGTAGACTAAAACTTGTCAAATAAAAATATGCAGAATTTGTCGAGGAATCTGATTATAATATTTAATATGCCCTTAATTGAGTAAATTCTTGCTTTTAAAATTTTAACTGTCAAATACGCCCTCTAGCGGTGGACCTACAATTCTTGAAAATAACTTTTCGAGGCCACTTTTGTTATAAAATTTTTTTGTGTTATAATCCATTCCTGAGATATGGCCGACGGTCGTTCTTAGTTGGCCACCCGGTACAAGTATGATGAGACAGAAGGAGACCGTAGATCACAAGGTGTCGCATCGTGTCTGGTGAAACACCTGAAATATTTTGCAGCAACTCATAAACACATTATAATGTTTTGTAACTCATGCATAGGTCAGAGTAGGAATATAAAGATGTCCTTCGCCCTGCTAAAGTTAATACAAGATTCCAATATGGCCGTGTACACCATAGACCTTAAAGTTTTAGTGTCAGGTCATTCTTTTTGCCGAACGACGCGTACTTCGGCGTAATTGAAAAGTGTAGTTGCAAGTGCCCCCATATTTTTTTACGTACAAAACTGGATGAAAATAGCTAGAGAAGCAAAGAAAAAGGAACCAAGATTTGGAATCATTGAAATGAAAAGGTAAGAATTTCAATCAAGCAAAATCTTGGAATCAGCAATACAAAATAGAAAGAAAACTGTAACAGGCCATAACTGTTCATGGTTAAAAATACCGTGGTTGCATTTTGAAAGGGCATCGCCAGTAGCATTCAAATTTAAAGAAACTCTGAATGAAGAAATTGCGTTTCAAACAGATCATTTAATTAAAACCGCACGAGGAAGAAAAATCCCATCATTAACCATCCAACAGGGTAAATTATATCAATCTAGACGTAATGTAATCGAATCTAAAAAGCAAAACATGAAAGACCTTCTTCCATTTATTACTATTATTATTATTTACTTCATAAAAATTTACGTGTTGAAGGAAACACTAGGCAAAGCGAAGGTAATAAATCCCTTGGTGATGAAGAAGAATGTACCGATTAACCTTTATACGACTAGAATTTAAAATATTTTCAGTTATAAAATGGTCCAAAAAATTATAATTAATCGACTTAAAAATTATTACAGTATAAATTTTAAGTTATGTAAGTTTACAACTGTAAAGTATAAAGTAAATAAAGCATTATGTTTCTTTTTTCTAGATTTTATGGTTTTTTTAATTTATAAACATGTAAAAACTTTAACCTTCGTTTGCTCAATTATTAGCTTTTAGGACTTGATCCAGTTCATTTCTGAACCCCCAATAGTGCTAAATAATTATCTCCAAACTTCAGTCACTTTTTTTAGATAAATCAAGTGTTTATAAAAAAAAATTATTTGACTAAAAAATGATCAACTCAGTGGAACACTCTCCCCTACTTTCCTCTTAAACAGGTTTTCCATAAACGGGTTAATAAAGATACAAAAACTTTTACCAATGATCTGCTACAAAAAAAAATCTGATTAAACGACTTTTATTTAAAAATTAATCGTAGGTTTGAAAAACTGGTAAAAAATTCAAAATTAACCTTTTACTCTAATAAAATAGTACGGGCTGAAAATCAAAGTAATTTCAAAATGCACTAATGATCCAAAGGGGCCCAGAAATATATCTTTATGTATAGCTAATACTACTCTTGTGGACCCTATTGACGTGGAAAACCAATTCAATGCATTATTTATCGAAAAACCACACAGAATCATTGCAAACCTAACTTTAATACAAAAGCAGTGTGCGGACAGGAGCACTATTAGTAAGGTATGTAACAGTATGTGGGCCTTCCCCTTTTCAGAGAACGAATTACTGGAAATAACAGCGCAATTAAAAAATAAAAATAGCTGTGGACCAGACTATATTCCAGTAAATTGATAAAATAAGTCCGTCAATCTCTCGTTAAACTGTTGACATATCTGACACACAACAGTTCATTTAATGAAGGTATATTTCCCGCAGAACTAAAAACGATGGTAGTACTTTCTATTCACAAAAAGAAATCACAGACGGATATGACAAGCTACAGGCCTACCTCTATTAGTTTCTCGTTTTCAAAGATCTTTAAGTATGCGATGTTCAATAGGTTATTGTACCATTTAGAAATTAATCAGATAATCACCGACAGTCAACATGGCTCTCGAAAAACACTCTACCATTTCTGCCATGGAATCATTTGTTAATAACATTTCGGATTCTTAAATAAAAAACAATTTGTAACGGTTATATATTCTAACCTAACCAAAGCTTTTGATTGTGTTGACCATGCTATACTTTTAAATAAACTAGATCGGCTAGCTATTACAGGAATCGTGAATAAGTGGTTTCAGTCGTATCTTATGGATCGAACGCAATATATTCAAATTTTACATAAATCTAACTACACTGCGAAGCAATACCAATTTTAAACTTTACCTGTGACTGTCGGTGTCTCTCAGGGATTTATACTGGGACCGATACTATTTCTAATATTTATCAACGACATAGTAGAGTATGTGAAATACCTTTTGTGTTTATATGCTGATGATACATCTGCGTTAGTTACTAGCCAGAATTTATGCGACAACATATAAAGAAAACAATTTATTAATTGATTTAAGCGAATGGTTTACAAACAATAAATTAAAACTAGATGAATCCCTTATCTGGAAATCACACTGCATGTCTTTAATTAAGAAGATAAATACAGTCTTATCTTAATTTTCTTCTTCAAAACTGTTGTATGGAATCTGTTTCGGGGGATCGTCAACATTGGCACATGAAGTATTTCCTGCTCAAAAAAAAATAATACGATGTACAGCCGGTATTATGTATACTGAATCTTGCGAACCTTACTTTATAAAATCTAATATCTTACCTTTGCCTAGTATGTTCATATTAGAGGTGTTGTGTTAGGTTTTTTGCAATAAAAATAAATTAAGAAATGTTCAGATTTTCACACTTACGACACACGAGGCAAAAACGATTACCGTAACACAGTAAATATATTAAAGGTTACAAAAAGGTCTCCTTTCTCTTTGGGGGTGACACTGTTCAGCATATTACTTCAGAAAATAAAGCAGATCTGTACTGAGAAGTTTAATGCAATTATTGTACAGAAATAAATACTGTAACTAAAGTAGTCCACTTTTTATTATTATTCTGAACATCTAGTACTTTGTGAAAATATTTCTGTGATAGGTTCTCGGAAATAACTTTGTTTCTGAATAATAATAATTTCACGCTTTAGAACAAAAAATATAAATTATTTTTCCAAAGTGTAATTTAATGTGGAAGTGTATCCGCAACTAATATCTTTATGTCTACAGTTAGATAAACATTTTTTTAGAGGAGTAGGTAATTACATACTTTCACAGCAGTATACAAAGTTTTTAATTAACCACATTTATACTATTTGCTATCATTTTAGAATTATTTCAAAACCAATATTTTATTTAAACGATCTTATGACAACCTTCTGAAATACTGAAATGTTTTTATGTAGAGGTGCGTAAGTCGATGACCACTATACTTTAAAACTATTTTTAACGATACCGCGTGTTCCAATAAAAGTAACACATCAAAATGTTTTTAAATGACACTCCGTATTAATTACTTTTTCAAATTTTAGTTCAAAAAATCATATTTCTTTTTTTACGGTTGTCGGGGTATCTCGGTTCTTTCGAAAAAAATAACGATAAACGGATAGACATAAAAAAAATGTTTTGGAAGAATGAATCCGAAATCCTGAGACATGTATTTGATATACCTTCATGTAGAAAAGTACAGGGTGTTTCAAAAAGTACGAAACATTACGGACTTATGATAACGTAATTAACTTGCTTAATATAAATAGAACACCCTGTACTATTTTCCTCTGTCAGATATTTTAAGTTATTATCTTTCAAATGGTATTAGGGTTCCATATACCGAAATTTAGTATTTTCCGCTAGATCAATAGATTACTTATTTTCGATCGGATCTATACCTTTTATGTTGTAAAGCGAATTATACCTGGTTACTGGCGTTACACTATTCCTTGGGCCAAATTTCTGATCCGTTATTGGGCATTTTGTACATTTTATCAAAATAATACTGAAATAACTGAAACCAAACCGATAATAATAATTTGTAATTAGTCGTTCCAAAAATAAAACAGAAGGAGAAACTTAACAAGCTCTAATAAACACAATTCGTACATGCGTGCGTGCGTACGTGTGTGTATTGTGTGTGTGTGTGTTTGTATGTGTTTCTGTCTGTGTGTGTGTGTGTGTGTGCGTGCGTGTTGTTGTGTGTGTGCGTGTGCGTGTACATGTGCGTGTGCGTGTGCGTGTGCGTGTGCATGTGCGTGTGCGTGTGCGTGTGCGTGTGCGTGCGTGTGCATGTGCGTGTACATGTGCATATTCGTGTACGTGCGTTTGCGTGTTCGTGTGCGTGTGCATGTGCGTGTGCGTGTGCGTGTGCGTGTGCGTGTGCGTGCGCGTGTGCGTGTGTGTGCGTGTGCGTGTGCGTGTGCGTGTGCGTGTGCGTGTGCGTGTGCGTGTGCGTGTGCGTGTGCGTGTGCGTGTGCGTGTGCGTGTGCGGTGCGTGTGCGTAAGCGTGTGCGTGTGCGTGTGCGTATGCGTGTGCGTGTGCGCGTGCGCGTGCGTATGCGCCTGGGTTTCCGTGTGAATGTGCGTCTACGTGTGTATGCGTGTGCGTATGAATGTGCGCTTGCCTTTACCTCTAACAGACTAAGAATTATACATGGTTACCGGCGTTACACTAATCCTTGGGCCAAATTTTGATTCATTTTGGGAATTTTTACATTTTACCAAAATAATACTGAAATAACTGAAACCAAACCGATAATGGTAATTTGTAATTACCGTTCCAAAACAAAGCAGAAGGAGAATTAAACTTAACAAGCTCTAATAATCCCAATTCGCGCATGCATGCGTGCGTGGCGTGTGTGTTAGTGTTGCATGTGCGTGTGCGTGTGCGCGTGGCTGTGCGTGTGCGAGTGCGCGTGCCTGTGCGGTGCAGTGCGTGTGTATGTCGTGTGCGTATGCGTATGCCTATGCGTGTCGTGTGCATGTGTGTGTACGTGTGCGTGTGCGTGTGCGTCTGCGTGTGCGTGTGCACCTGCGTCTGCGCGTGCGCGTGCGTGTGCGTGTGTGCGTGTGCGTGTGCTTGAACGTGTGCGCGTACGTGCGCGTTTGCGCGTGCGTGTGCGTGTGCGTGTGCGTGTGCGTGTGCGTGTGCGTGTGCGTGTGCGTGTGCGTGCGTGATTGTGCGTGTGCGTATGCGAATGCGTGTGCGTGTGCGTGTGTGTGTGTGTGGGTGTGCGTGTGCGTGTGCGTGTGCGCGTGCATGTGCGTGTGCACGTGCGTGTGCGTGTGCGTGTGCGTGTACGTCTGAGTGTGCGTGTGCGTGTGCGTATGCGCATCTGTGTGCGTGTACGTTTGCGTGTGAGTGTGCGTGTGTGTGTGCGTGTGCGTATGCGTGTGCGTGTGCGTGTTTATGTGCGTATGCGTTTGCGCGTCCTTGTGCATGTGCGTGTGCGTGTGCGTGTGCGTGTAGGTTTGCGTGTGAGTGTGCGTGTGTGTGCGTGTTCGTATGCGTGTGTGTGCGCGTGAGCGTGTGCGTGTGCGTGTTCGTGTGCGTATGCGTTTGCGCGTCCGTGTGCGTGTGCGTGTGTGTGTGTGTGCGTGTGCGTGTGCGTGTGCGTGTGCGTGTGCGTGTGCGTGTACGTGTGCGCGTGCGTGTGCATGTGCGTGTGCGTGTGCGTGTGCGTGTGCGTGTGCGTGTGCGTATGCGCATCCGTGTGCGTGTACGTTTGCGTGTGAGTGTGCGTGTGTGTGCGTGTGCGTATGCGTGTGTGTGTGCGAGTGAGCGTGTGCGTGTTCGTGTGAGTGTGCGCGTGCGTGTGCGTTGTGTGCGCGTGCGTGTGCATGTGCGTGTGCGTGTGCGTGTGCGTGTGCGTGTTGGTTTGCGTGTGAGTGTGCGTGTGTGTGCGTGTTCGTATGGGTGTGTGTGCGCGTGAGCGTGTGCGTGTGCGTGTTCGTGTGCGTATGCGTTTGCGCGTCCGTGTGCGTGTGCGTGTGTGTGTGTGTGCGTGTGCGTGTGCGTGTGCGTGTGCGTGTGCGTGTGCGTGTGCGTGTGAGTGTGCGCGTGCGTGTGCGTGTGCGTGTGCGTGTGCGTGTGCGTGTGCGTGTGCGTCTGCGCATCCGTGTGCGTGTTCGTTTGCGTGTGAGTGTGCGTGTGTGTGTGCGTGTGCGTATGCGTGTGTGTGTGTGTGCGAGTGAGCGTGTGCGTGTTCGTGTGCGTATGCGTTTGCGGTCCGTGTGCGTATTCGTGTGTATGTGTGTGCGCGTGTGCGTGTGCGTGTGCGTGTACGTGTGCGCGTGCGTGTGCATGTGCGTGTACGTGTGTGCTAGCGTGTGCGTGTGAGCGAACATTTGCGTGTGCATGTGCGTGTGTGTGCGTGTGCGTGCGTCGTGTTGTGTGCGTGTGCGTGTGCGTGTGCGTGTGCGTGTGCGTATGCGTGTGCGTGTGCATGTGCGTGTGCGTGTGCGTGTGCGTCTGCATGAGTGTATGCGTGTGCGTTTGAAGTGCGCTTGCGTTCGTTGCTGCGTGTGCGTTGCGTGTGTGTGGATGTGTACGGTGTGCGGGTCTGCGTATGCCGTTGCGTGTGCGTGTGTGGATGTGTGCGGTGTGCGTGTGGTGTGCCTGTGTGCCTTGAGTGCGGTGTGCGTTGAGTGAGTGTGTGTGTGTCGGTGCGTGGTGTTTTCGTGTGCGTTCGCGTGTGCTTGTGCGTGTGCGTGTTCGGTGCAGTTGTAAGATGTGGGTGTTGCGTCAGAAATGAATGTTGCGATTAACTCCAGAACCATAAACAAAGTACATCCTTTATATAGTTCAAATTGTATTTTGCCTCCATTTCATTATACATTAATGGAGATGGGATTTTGGAAAGAATCCAGTGGAGGTGAATGGTAGCCAACCGGGTATCAATTCTACAAGTAACAATAGTAAGATATCTAGAAAACCACAACAAACCAAATGACACAATAGTATATACACGTAATAGTGAAAATGTGGAGCTAGTGCAGTTGCAAATATGAAAGATGGTGAAAATATTTATAAAGGTGAATTAATTAACAGTAAGACAGAATGGAAAATGGTAAGCCATAAAAGAA
>JARFJB010001390.1:1150000-1152500 GCA_036346205.1 Vesta saturnalis | reverse complement strand
CACACACACACACCCAAACACACACACAGACACACAGACAGACAGACACACAGACAGACAGACACGCAGACACACAGACACACAGACAAACGGACACACAGAACACAGACACACAGCCACACAGACACACAGCACACAGACACATACACACAGACACAAGCACAGCACAGACACAAGACACACAGACAACAGCACACAGACACAGACACAACACAACACACACACACACACACACAACACACAACACACACACACACACACACACACACACACACACAACAGCACAGACACACAGACACACAACACACAACAACAACACACAGACACACACACACACACACAGACACACAGACCCAGACACAGACACATACAAACGAACACAGATACACAGACACACACACACACATAACACAGACACAAGACAACAACAACACACACAAGACAAGCACAGCACAAGACACATAGGCACACAGACACACAGACACAGACACACACACACACACACACACACACACACACACACACACACACACACACACACACACACACACACACACACAACACACACAACACACACACACACACACAACACACACACACACACACACACACACACAACACACAACACACACACACACACACACAACACACACAACACACACACACAACACACACACACACACACACACCCACACACACACCACACACAACACACACACACAACCACACACACAACACACCACACACAACACACAACCACCACACACAACACACACAACACAACACACAAAGACACAACACACAGAACAACACACACACACAATACACAACACACAGACACACAGACACAGAACACAACACACAGACACACACAGACACAGACACACAGACACAGACACAGACACACAGACACACACACAGACACACAGACACACAGACACAGACACAGACACAAACACAACACACAGCACACAGACACACAGACACACAGCACACAGCACACAGACACAGACACACAGACACACAGACACACAGACACACAGACACAGACCACAGACACACAGGCACACAGACACACAGACACAGACACCAGGCACACAGACACACAGAACACAGACACACAGACACACAGCACAACACAGACACACAGACACACAGACACAGCACACAGACACAGCACAGACACACAGCACACAGACACAGCACACAGACACACAGACACCAGACACACAGACACACAGACACACAGACACACAGACACACAGACACAAAGACAAACGACACAGAACACAGACACACAGCCACACAGACACACAGGCACACACACAACACACACACAGACACAGCACACAGACACAGACACACAGCACACAGACACACAGACACAAGACAACGACACACAGACACAGCACACAGACACACAGACACACAGACACACAGACACACAGACACAACAAAGACAAAGACACACAGACACACAGACACACAGACACACAGACACACAGACGCACAGACCCACAGACACACAGACACACACACACACACACACACACACACACACACACACACACACACACACACACACACACAACACACACACACACACACACACACACACACACACACACACACACACACACACATACACACACACACACACACACACAACACACAACACACAGACACAACAACACAACACACAGACACACAGACACACAGACACAAGCACACAGACACACACACACAGACACAGACACACAAACACAGACACACAGACACACAGACACACAGACTCCAGACCCACAGACACACATACAAACGGACACACAGATACACAGATACAGCCACACAGACACACAGACACACAGACACACAGACACACAGACACACACAGATACACAGACACACAGACACACAGGCACACAGACACACAGACACACAGACACTCAGGCACACAGACACACAGATACACAGACACACAGACACACAGACACACAGATACACAGACACACAGACACACAGACACACAGGCACACAGACACACAGACACACAGACACACAGGCACACAGACACACAGGCACACAGACACACAGACACTCAGACACACAGACACACAGACACACAGACACACAGACACACAGACACAAAGACAAACGGACACACAGATACACAGACACACAGCCACACAGACACACAGGCACACAGACACATACACACAGACACACAGACACACAGACACACAGACACACAGACACACAGACACACAGACACACAGACACAAAGACAAACGGACACACAGACACACAGACACACAGACACACAGACACACAGACACACAGACACACAGACACACAGACACAAAGACAAACGGACACACAGACACACAGACACACAGACACACAGGCACACAGACACATACACAGACACAGACACATACACACACACACACACACACACACACACACACACAACACACAACACACAACACACACACACACA